>VCRD01000028.1:139870-189415 GCA_006783055.1 Trinorchestia longiramus
GGATGCAGTCATGCTGGCGGACTACTGCTGGTCACTGAAGAGAGACAACCCAGCAGCTGCTCATGCACGGGAATCGAAGAAACGCCGATTTATGCCGTGAACTCTGAAACTTTGTGTCACGTAACGTTTATTTAGAAGTATTATATGCTTATCAAATTTGATAGAGTATATAAAAACTGAATGAATTTGGATACGTTGACTTTTATTTCTTGAGGAAAACGGAAAAAATCGTCAGGGTTTCTCAGCTGATGATCCGCAGAAATTTTTTTTTTTACGAAAAATCGATTTTTAAAAAAATCTGTAGCAAAAAATCTTGACCTGATTGAGCAAACCCAAGGTCATTTTCGGACTCAGAGCATCAAAATTAGTCTAATTCAGCTGGAAAACCCTGGACGATTTTCAAAATATATTTTTTTGTTACCCAGTGTTATAGATAATGCTTCGGGCAGCGTCTATTATTATTATTATTATTATTATTATTATTATTATTATTATTATTATTATCAATTACCTATAAATAGAATGTTTGTATATTTGATTTAATAAAACAACTATTAATTATTTATTAATTATTGTTACACTTGCCACATACTTGCGAATGAATGCAATGAACAGAAGCTGCAGGTTATCTAGTGACTCCAACTGAAACAAAATTTCTTAAACCTTAAATTGAGACTCCGTGTTAATTATTACAATTTTGCAGGTATGTTGGTTTAAGAGCTAAAAAAATGATTAACTCGACTATAATATTTTTTCAGTGCAACTATTGTGATAAGACTGGAATGGCCTTCGTTTTTATTTCACAGAAATTACTCTATGAAAGAAATTTTTATGATTCAAGACAGAAATTATGCCGTATGACTTTGCAATATAGTGACGAAATGATTCGGCTTGAATATTTTGAAATAACACTACCTTGTTTTCATGTATTCTTCAATTGGCTTTTATATTGTATTCTTCCGCAGTCTGGGGAAAAAAGCATCAAATGCAAATAGTTTTGATTGCAGTATATGATAATAAAGGATCTGACTTTATGAATCATCAATGAATTACGTCCAAAACACATCGTTTTGCTATCGTCTGGAGAACACTTTTTCAGTGCCCATGCAGGCATTCCCTTTTAAAAACGAAATAATGAGTAAATTTAAAATAGAAGAGTGAGAATTGTACTTCGTTTGAGAAAACGACTTGCAAAATTTGATTTTATTACTATAAATGGCAGGAATTTCCAAGTGATCACGTATCACTCATGAAAGATATTAGTGTACCTGACTTTGTTCCAGCATGATGTTATTTTATTAAGAAAAATCACTTCCATCTAGAAAACTAGTTCTAATATCTAACTAACATGTTCTGAAATCTAATTTTTCTCAGAGTTCAAGTAGTTTTGAAGTGATGTATTTGACCAATGGCAAGTAGAGGGATGAAAGTTTTACTGATACGTTTAGAAATACAGTAATGAATTACTGTTTTACCTCGCAACTGCGATCAAATCCTTCGAAAAAAAAATACTAAAAAGAATAACAGTTTAATCAGTGTCACATCTGATAATTGGGGAGCAGCAGGTAAACAAAGGCTTTTGTCTTCACGTTCAGATAGATCGAACAAATTAAGACGGAACCAATTTAGTTATTAAAAGCGCTTCATGTCCGATTAAAAAAATTAAATGCTTATGTTTTTTAATTATGGTTATATAAGATGTACTTTTGAAAAAGCGTTGAAAACTTTCTTATTTACAGTATAACAGAGGACACAAGCTAAGCCGAACAAAGTATTTACTTTTTGAACTTACAAAGCAAAATTTACTAATAAGATAAGTGTTCATTTGAATGCTGCCATTATTCATACTTTATTTGCCAGATAATTCAAAGAATATAAAAATTATAAGGAAAAGTAAGACACAATTATAAATACAATGCTTAACGACTTGACGTTAAATCCTACTTCATTATTGAATACAATGAATATTCATTTTCTAACTTCATATTCACTGTTTATGTCAGGGTAATATTTGTGAACAAGTGATATTATGCTCTACATATCACCTGTTACATACATCAAAGAACAATGTCACACCGTGTTTAGATGGTGACTCATTTAAAACTAAAATCTAAAAATCATCCATGGATAGTGAAATGAATTTACCTATACTCTTCCTCACGAGATACCTGATAAACATAGTTATTTCATCATTTAACTTGTGTTATTATTCTTAAAGAACGGTTTCATAGTACCAGTAAATGTTACAGACACAGTGGATTAAAAACGTGTTAGCTTACCCACAACATCAAAGGTGCTCCTATGAATAGCGTGGAGAGAGTGTGTCGTCCAAGTCACAACTATGAAAACTAAAGCATACTAGCGTTCATTAACCAATGTTTTCCTCTCTGAAAGACATCTAAGAAATTTCTTTAGTGCGCTTTCAAATTAATCATATGAGTGAAAATACAGTGCTTACATTTGTTGCCGGGTATTTTTAGAATAATCGTCTTTACTTCATGATAGTTTAGATGACACACCTATTTGTTGGGGCCAAATATGTTTATTCATTATTTTTTTAAGAAAAAAACTCTGTAGGCTATATTTTAGGCATACTTGTTTGTTTGTTCAAACATCTTCAATTTACTATTAGAATAATGGAAATAATAGCTTGAAAATCGTGAACAAAATTTTGTTCTAAATGTGAGTAAATCGACTCCTAAACAGGACACGATATAATAACATTTCATTGCTACGTTCACAAATGCTAAATTGCTTAAATATTGTTGTGGCCGTGACATCAGTGCAAAATTACTTCCACTATTTAATTGATGACGTTCAAAATTTTACCATCATTTCAATTGTTTTATACGAGCTTCAGTTCTCATACGCAGCTGCGAAGCGCAGCTCAACGGAAATTCTTTTCAAAGCACGGGTGCGTTCAGGAGTTTGAAATAAAACTGAGAGGGAAGCAATTAAACGCTAAAATGCGACCACATGACGTTCGAAGCTTGCGTGGATGCTGTTGCCGGTAGGGATGCTGTTGCCGGTAGGGATGCTGTTGCCGGTAGGGATGCTGTTGCCGGTAGGGATGCTGTTGCCGGTAGGGATGCTGTTGCTGAAACAAAAGCAACATGCAGGCGACGTTGACATCGTTGCTGTGAAATTCACGCTGAACTGCAAGAGTTAACTCCTTAAAATTCCACTCTCTCACCTTTGTCTCTCTTAGACTGTACGTACACACGTTTATGTATAGTATGTGATGAGCAATGGATGACATGTACTGAAATATTGTAGGTGTAATGCATGTCAAAATATATTTGAATACAATGAATATACTTGTATATTCTCCCAACGTGTGAAAAACTATAAATTTTTTCAATGATAGGATGTGAATGGAGTGGAACAAAGTAGTTTTCCGGTTGACACTGTAGGTACGGTGTTGGTCAGTGGAAAGTGAGTGTACAGTACGAGCGACAGGAGACTTGAAGCTTCGTTTTCTGCCTGATTTACCTCACTGACTTATAAAGGAACTTACAGAACTCTTTGTAAACATTTTGTCAGGATGCTCAATCAGAATTGAACATTTTTATTATGTTCGAATTCGAAAAACTTTTCTGAGTCACATCCACAGTTGAATAGAACATGGCAAAAAGAAGGAGCTGATTGGCCCATTTTAGGGTGACTACCTAAGTTCCAAGCCATTTCAGACTGCGAGGACAACTCATTGAGACCTATAAATATCTCAATGGCTTTAACACTGTCTTTCTAGACGGGATTTTCGGCATGCACGATAATTACGAACCAGAAATAACAGTCAAAAACTAATAATAAAAACTTCAAGACCTCGCAGGCTCTAAACTTCTTCCCATTTAAAAATCCCCAGAATGTAAAACCAGATATCAGGAAATATCGTTTCTTATGGCACTGAGAACACATTAAAAATTATTTCGACGAATATTGGAGAAGGAATCATCCAATATTGTAACGTATTGACCCCATATTCTTCTTAACTACTAGGGCCTGTGCACGAATGCGATGCAGGTGTGTGATTGAAATGCCTGTGCGTGATTAAAGTGCTTTTACTTATGTCACTTGAATGTTTGTGCGTAATTGAGATCATGGTCATGATGCTTTTATTTTAGACGGCATGGGACTTGTGTATCGGCCCAAGAATAGACCAAATGGCTCATTCCTGTGGCAATATTCTATTCCATTCGATTGCATTTTAAAGTCAAGGCACCTATCGCGCCCAGGCACCTTAATCATGCAAAAGCACTTCAGTTCCTCACACGTACGTCAATCACACACAGACACCAGAAGTAAAGAATTATATCTCAGAATAATCCTAACTAGAAAGTTAGGAGTATGTCACCAAAAATTACGTGATTCACATTACACAATAATTATACGACTCTTCATACACAATAGTTTTATGATTCATGGTACACAGTAGTTATAGGACTCACAGTGCACATAAACATGGTTCGTTGTAGGAGTCTAGTGCATTCAAATTATGATGATGCTTTGCACAAATACTGATTGTATGGGTCAACACAACATAAATTGTTCGAGGTAAATTTCGCTATTCTGGGAGCAGTTGACCTCTGAGACGCATGTCCTACTAGTGTACCCAGCCGTCAAAAATGACGGCAGAGATTTTGTGATAATACCTGTGCCATCAAAAATGATGGTAAATACTGTTAGAAAGATATTAAATAAAATTACATATAAGAACGCAATGCAATATATTTAGTTTATATAGATTTATATATATATATTTAAGGACAAACGTTTTAATTCAGTATTTCTTTAATGACAACATTCCAAGTGAAAACTAAGACACTTTGTTTTCCACTGCTGCAATTGACTCCGCAATTCATGTCATATTCGGGTACAATGAATGCGAATCATAGGGCAATACCCCGCCGAACTCAGTATCCACGATACGGACTCGAGTATATAAGGCTCCGGATCTCACTAATTTTTTTGAAAGTGACACGAAACATATAAATAAATAAATAATTATATAAACACACGACGGTCATTCTTAGTATTAGATTAGAATATATATATATATGTATATATATATATATATATATATATATATATATATATATATATATATATATATATATATATATATATATATATATATATATATTGAATAGATAATACCTTAACAACTTTCAGCTTCGTACTTTCGTAGCTTTATACTACTTACAAATTGTTTTTTTTTGGTAAATTTCATTGCATATTGAAAAGATCAATACTGCACATATCGCCTAAGACATCACCTCTAATCCAATACTACTTCATCATATTAATCTGAGGTAATTGTATGAAATGAAATTGGTCTAGACTAATTTGAACATGAAACATTATGCACAACTGATCACACTGCTGACGCCTGTCTGCTATTATATAATTATCAGATGACAGACAGCACACTGTGATTGGCAAATGCAGGTATACATTTGTCACAATGCCGGTAATTTGACTTCACATTCCCAAACTCTAATGCTCTAATACTTATTTCCACAAAGTTTTTAATTCAACTTGATAAAGAGAATAAACTGTATCTGTTATTATTGTTCAGAGCATATTTATGAACGTTGGACTAAGGAGCCTTTGTAGCCTTAATCCCCTGGGAGGGAATCAAATTTTCATGAAAAATTCGCGAACTCTGATGTGAACAGTAAGTTCTACAACGAGCAGAATGTGCACGAAAATGGTCGTAGTGCAGTTTACAACGTCGTGAATGTGTGTGCGTATAGAGTAGAGACGAAATATATGTGCTGTATTTTACCTATGCAACCTCTAATTTAGTGTTAGCTTTTTTCTTCACTCCAAAAACAGTATTTAAAAAATTGATAATAATAATAAAAGAACAGAATTATTTTTTTACTAGCTTCTAAACGAAAAGAAACCTGGTGTGGGTCCGCAAGTATGATATAAAATAATTTCATTTGGTTGTTATAAATATATAGAAACAAAATTAAATTTCTGTAAACTGTAGGAGCACGAGCCACTTTTCAATAATTCCGTAACATTCATTACCAAACGTTCTTTATCCTAAATTTCATACATCTTAAGCACGAGGTTTAATCGTTTCATAAACATGGATGAATTTTATTACAGAGAATTTATTAACCTGAGCGGAACTATCAGAGGTACAGAGATCAAGCCATGCAACCAGCAGTGGCCGAAGATAATTTCATGGCATCCTCCAGAATACGAAGAGCCAAGAGATCGATCAGTGCTTCTCTTAAGGAGGATCCCTCGAAGATTACGCACAGATCCAAGCCACTGCCGTCGGTCCTAGCGATCCTTAAGAGATTTAAGAGCTTCATTGAGAGTGACGGCATGGCCAGTCCGAGTGCGTCTCCACAATGACTTTCTTCGTCCCTTTAGCTAGGCTCAACGACAGCGTAGTTCCAAATGCTTTCGTGCGATATTTGTTCCTACAAATTAAGGACAAAATTGAGGCTGGAGTAATTGGGTTATAATGAATTGAGCTCAAGTTTTACTGGTGACATATTTAATCAAATTTAGCGAAAAATTTTGGCTTTCAATTTGTTGTTTTCTTCATCAAGGACACTTCAACATTTAAAAGAAAATCCTGAAATCTACGACAAACTTTCATCGTGAAATAGGGTGAGTGAACTTCTAAAATGAAAAATGTCATGCTTCTTTATTGACCTAGTTGCTTGTATTTAGAATTTAAAATGTGATACTAGTAAAAAGTACGAGCTGACATACTACTTTGTAACAACATAAGTTACTTCACTACGATGTCGACTACAGTGTCCCTAAAAGATACACCTTGAAATTATATCAGATTTAAAGACTCAAGAACTTTTGAAGCTTCAGTAATACGACTAAACAAAATTTCTTATGTTGTTCAAGTTCTCCAGAATAAGTATTGTGTTCAAACTACATGTGTCGGTATTTATATCGCTATTTGGTTGTTCAAGAACCAAACAGCGTGCGAGCGAGTAACTCGTAGTGGTGACCTCATTCATGATCAATTTCCAGCTTTGTATTATAAAATTATTTCCTAACGTTGACAGCGCTGAAAAGATCGGGTTAGAATCCTACTAATGACTATTTTTTCACATATATTAATAATTAGAACATAAGCGCATGATTGCTACGTGTAACGTCCGTGTTATGTCTGAAAATTAGACAATGGTAAAAAATTGACTCACGCAAATGATTGCTTAACTGTTGTCTTTGACTAAATAAGGACCTATGGGGCACTAATATTCAAATATAGCATAATAAGAAGCTTTAGCTACAAAACTGGAAAAGTTTTCATCAGTTATTTTTATAGCTAACATCCTCGTTATTTCCAAATGACGTGTGACATGAAGGTCACCAGAATATCAGTCAGCGTTGCCGTTAAGATAAGTGTGTGAAAATATTCTCTACATGCGCGTGAATCATTCATACAGAGAACGTCTTCAAGAATGTAGTTTGAAGTAAGAAGTGCTCACAGTTTTAGCAAATACTGTAGGCAAGGAACACTGATACTGATCAAGTATTCAATTGACGGTTTCACAAGAGAAATGAGAATTATGCAAATCTATGGGTGAAAATGTACTTTCAACGACGCAGCTGACACAAAACTAGCTAGCATTTACGTTGAAAAAGCTTCACCTCCTGTTAGCTGTTGTGTTCAGTGTAGATTTAATGTATGAATTGTTTCGTTAATGTAATTAACCAATTATTATTACATCGTCATGATCAAAGGCAACGTCTTTGTGTATTACGTTTGTCATACGCGTAAATTTGGAGTTAGGTTACTTGGGAAATAATCGGACTCTCTCTTTTCACAATAACATAAGCATGATAAGCTCAAATTTATTATTAACTGGCCTCGCAAATCAAATTTCCAACATCTCTATATGTCAGTAACGTATTTTATGTAAGTTCTGTAAAATAGATTTTGAGGTCATGTGAGTTAAACTTTGTGTAACTTTAAAATGCTCATTAAATCAGTTTAAAATCTTTCTTATGGTATACGTAAATGTTTTGTAATGGAGAGAATTCAAATAATTTCGACGCACAATGACTACCCAAGTCCAAGAGACAAGAGAACAAGATGCAGTTTTTGTCTTGAATTTCCTTTTTTTGAGCTGTGATGAGAAATATCAATTTCAAGTTCCCCACGAGTAGTCGGTTTTCGACCCCGTCAAATGTACATTTAAGTTGCAGGCTTTTTCTTTGCAAATTTTGTTAAGTTTTCCCAGGACGATGAATGTTTTTGCTGGGCATTTAAGCCGCTTCTGGTTAGAAGAAACGACGCATTTAAGGCTTTCTGGACGACCTCACAAGCCGTTAAAGTGGCTGAGAATGAAGCCAGAGATCATTAAGCTCATTGGTGAGTGAGTGCTGCTCGTGAAAAATGAGACTTAACTTTCATCCAATGAGAGACCTCTGTAGATCCTCTTTTAGATGGGCTTCACCCGAAATGAATGAACTCCCTTTTGAAATTCACATTTGGTGCAGAAACGGCTATTCCACAGAGGAAGTACCAATGAAATACTTTTCTGTTGCTCGTTCACACTTTCAGTTGCCATCAAGAAGTAGAATTACAATAGTTTTTTGTATAATCAAGAACAAATTTGTTTCCAGTGGATTTGAGGGGTAAATTTGCCATAAATATTCGAAACCATTCCTACATTATTAGTATATTAATTCTTACTTGAAATATTCGAAATCACTCGTTAATCATATTAATAAGTTAATATACACAACTTAAAGACGTATGAAAAAATTCATCATGTACGTGTGTGAGTTCTCAGTTCGTTTTACACGCTTCATCTTCAGATTAGCTCTTTAAAAAATTGCACATGAAATTCCATAAAGGTTTAGAAGTACATTACTGATCAAGAAAATCGGTCATAAAGCTATGGCTTCATGAAGATTCTTATCCGATACACAGTCAAAAATTCTTTCAGTTACGAAACATTTTCAAAACTAAGAATTGAAATTTCCATCATTTTGACGTAAACACGAATGTGAGATTATATCAGAGATTATACGTTAATTAAACCATCTTGTTGTGTCATCAGCTGTTGCCACGTACTCAGTTTTTATCATAATATTCAGATCCTTATGTTTCTATCCATGAAATCATTGTTGATTGAGCTGTGCTAGAGTTCTACGGTTCATGACAATTACTCGCTTTTATTTTTCTCTTTTACAAAAATGGGTCAGTTTATTTTGGACTCTAACCTTTTCTTTTATCGATTCTGTCTGAGATGGTACCTATTATTTAATTTAAGGAAATAGGAATTTCTTGCCAAAACAAACGCATTAGCCTTGCATGTTTGAAGTACCTACATATCTCTGCTCTGCTTTTCCTTCCTTTGCCATCTTTTCAGAAGAGTATTTTTTCCCGGGATGTTTTAGTGTTGTCTTCTCTGTATTTCTCCTCTCGATAGCAGGACACTAAAGTTTATTTCTTAATACTCATGTTCATCTCCGCTTGCTTCTCGCTTTCGACTGTAATTATAATATTTCTCCTTACTACAAGGTGCTACTCGCAGGTCTGTCCACACTTTCACGAACAAATTGAATTAAATAATATTCCTTAGGCCAACAGTTCAGATCACGACATTCCATAGCAGAATTTGATATAAACTCAGAAAATTTCTTCACATTGTTTTTCAATAAACTATAAAAAATTTGCAAGCCACGGCCCTGCCCTAGTCATTCATTACAAAAACCCCGTTCGTATCCCCTGAAGTACGGCAAATCAACTCGCCCTCGAGTGCCGTTCCGTGCACAATTTATTATCCTTATCAGAGCTCCCCGGTCAAGCGTTCGGCTTCCATTAGCAAGTGGAGCCAGCATCGGATATTGGGGCACTATGGTAGGGCAGATCAGTAGTTAATTCCCCAACGGGACTAGTGATGGTAGAGGTAGCAGGTTAATACGATTTTTGATGAATAACAATGAATTTCTTGGGAATTAAATTTGTATTTGTCTAAAGTAGGAGCAGTAGATCATGATATCTAAGTTTAATATGTTGAGAAGTTGACAAAGTTTATTTTTATAATTCCCTACACCGATGTTAATATGAATGAAACTATCACAACTTTCGCCTTCAGAAAAATTCTTGTCCAATGCTCTATCGAACCTTTTGAGAAAATCATTGAAATAATCGTGTCATTTAAAAATGAATCAGTATGCTACAATCGATGAAAAAAGTTTTTACTGTACAGTTTTAATTCTCGTGGTATGTATCATGCTTTAATTTAATATCTGAATAGCATTTACATTCATCGATGAACTGCAAAATAAAATTGAAGAACTACTGCCCTGATGGTACTGATCACAAACTGTCTCTGATCATACAATGCTTCCAGCTTGATAATTCCTGCATTTATACTGGCAAGTGCACAGACAGTTGTTCCCACGTCCCCGCATGTACTCAGCACAACGTAAAAACATGCTAATTTTTTAGAGGATATCTATCTTTAACGTAACAGGTCAATCAAGATTGAAACGTTTAACTAACGTATAAGGTCCTGCAACAATGCTTTATACGTAAAGACGCATAAAACATTATTTTTCTGAAGGTTTATTGCATATGAGATATTTTCAACATGGGTTCAATTCAATTAGTAGCATGCATCTTAGCTATTACTTTCGCAAACAATGACCAATTGGAAACAAACACTGGACTTGCTTGTGACTTTTGTACCTTATGAATCATTTACAGGGCTGAAAGAATGAGAGCTCTATGGTCAGCTATTTGTTTTATGAGTCTATATGATTATGAAAGACAATAGAATACCCTGTCAAACATATTTTTTTATGATCGTCCTTATTGCAGAATTCATTTTGTTGAGATTCAATTAGCTCAAAGAGAAACCTTTAGCGATATAAAACAGTGTGCCTTTGCATCCATCATTGCTGTTGCTCAGGTGCCTCAGCCGTTAGGTTCATGTGCACTGTTTGATTAATAAAACAAACAATCTCAATTATGAGACTAGCTAACTTCTGGACCGATTAAGCAAACGCCATCGTACCATTAGACACGCAATGCTTTTCCATGCCTCAAAGACCGTTTACAGAACTTGATAGCAACTCAAACTTGATGGCAATTTGATAGGTATCGACTGATTAAACTGTAATAGGAATACATTAAGAATAATATTGTACTCTAAGTATTTCAAGATCTTAGACAAAACAAGATAATTTCCAGCAACGAGCAAGTAAAAGCCACAGACCTTAACAGAGTAGACATATTTCTCAAATTTTTGCAGCACTTTTCTTTATGAAAGAAGTGTTTAGTGTACACAGTAAATACACTCAATAAAAGTTGCTCACGTGAATGCAAAAATAGGAATAATTCTATTCCGACTCACTTTTACTGAACATACAGCAGTATGTTCAGTAAAAGTGAATCTTCAGATACCAAAATTTTTCATTTCCACTAGGAAATGATGAGGAAAAATACATAAACATTGTAACCTTGATTTCCAATCTAAGATACAATTTAAAAAAATACAAAATGTACTTGAAAAGCATGAAATTGCGATAACGGTTCAATTCTTATTGATGATCTGAAATAAACACGTGATCACATTGAGTTGACACTCAGCGTTTGCGAGAGTTACTCAATATTCTGCGTAACAAATTCATAGTCCGTAAAAATGATAGTTTCAGTCTCACAATTTTGTACTCGATTGAAAATGCAAGGAAAATGTGTGAGAAAGGTTTCTTACTAATATTTATGAGCAATAGTTAGTTAATTTACGAATAAGACCAAATTGCATAATCCACTGTATGACAGAAAAAACTAGGCGAAAGTAAACGCTTATAGCTCAAAAAAATCATAGACATGGAAAATTTAAATGGAAACCCCATGCAAAGACACATTCTCCAGTTTTATTTCGTATAATAAATACTTGTGTTGTTTTACATACATGCACGTTAGCATCGTTATTAACTCAAAACACCTGGATTTTCAAGATGGGTAAACTTACTAGTGAACAGTCTATTTTCATTGTTGAACAGAACTAGGCAAATAAATATTCAACCAAAATGAAAAAATTATTTGCGTATCAATTCAATGTGAATACAAACATTTAGACTGTTAACAATGTGTCCAGTAAACAGAGAGCAAATGACACCATGCATAATTATTTAATTATTTAAATTATTAATTAATAATTAATTAATAATTTAAACTGATCCTCTCAGCAGGAGATGTCTGTATCTGTCAAAATACGTTGGAGAAAATATGATGGTTACATGAATTTTCAGCAAGCGTATTCAGCACAGGAGATATTAATTTTGTCGTCACAGGTTGACAGTGACGTAACTGATGAGTTATTATAGTTTTAATCATATTTGCCGATATTTTTTTCTCTCGGGGTTGTGAGCGATGAACATGAAACCTGAATGAATCTCTTCTGTTTACATCATCTTTCACTTCTTCCAGATGTTCACGCTACTCCTTTTAGCCTTGAGATCAGACTGAGCTAGAACTGATAAAATTCTATTATACAAGCTATTAAGGTCAAGTGAAATTTGCTGAAAAGATTTGCTTCAATAAGCAGAAGTGAGTTCGATTTCCAGATATAACGAACTATAATTAGGAATTTCTTAGTTTTGATATAAATCCGGAGCCACTGCTTATACCTAGAAGCCATACCACGAAATAATTTTGTTAAGCTTGACTATTCTTCGTTAAGTTCAGTAAAGCTAGGTTACCTTAGATGTGTTACCGTTTTGCTGACTATGATTGTATTAAAGCTTATAATTTATGTTGAGATCATGGTTGCATCTCAAGTTAAAGTCTTAAAGTTAAAGTTAGGTTACGTAGACGTAAGTTAAGTTAAGACGATTCAAAACAACAAGAAAAAACGTTTAATTTTAGAAATCGAGCTCAAACTCTTAGGTTGAGGACAAGTGAAAAGGTTAAACCTTTTTATCATAATAGGATGAGAAAACTGAGGAATGAGAAAACTTCTTCAAAAAAACTCTTATAAAAGTTATTTTATCTGAAGAAGCATAAAACACAAGACTGATCACATATATGAAACGCCTTACTTTATTTTTTCTGAAGTATGTTTGAAATTCTACTAGCGCACTTTTCAGTCCTAGGCCTCAATATTTGAAATTCTAACTGAATTGAAAAAACGCTCCGAGTTTCAAAAGTTCGTGTGACTGTTTCTTTGGCAGGCTGTATTATTACTATATTTTGAACTCATTCTAAGGACAAAATTATGGTCTGGAATGAATTTCCAATGTAACTTCCAACCAAGATTTTAATGCAATTTCCTACTTTACTGTCATGAGACTCCAGGGTTCCTTTAGAACAATACATTCTGTTACGATTGCCAGCGCTGTCGATACTTTCTGAAGCCCTTCACAAGATTCTATTTGAATCCGCTGCGAAGCGCTGCAATTCTTTAAAGTCCATCTTAGAACCTGAGTAGGCATTTCTGAGACACCTCTAGGCGCTAAAAGTAATTCTCGATTCCTTTTTCAGCCGGCTGTAAAAAGCACAGAGTTCATGGAAGTAGAAAATTGCGTCTGATGAAAACTAGAAAACAGCAAACACAAAACAAGTTTTAATGATGATAAATGCTTATCAGTTTTGTGAGCCTGTCTCAAACGAGCAGTGCCAAAGAAAAAATTCCCTCTCTGAGTGTCTCGGCAGAGTTTCTTTGTTCTCCTATTGAGGTTGCCTCCCAGTAGCAACTTGTGTCACCAATTTATGAAAATTGTTTATTCTTTTTCTGCTTTCATTTGCAGTTTTTAGCTTTCAAGACTAAAAAAATTCATTCATTCTTAGCTTTATATCAGAGAATGAATATTCAATCACGGAGTTGTAGGCCTATTGTTCATTAGATTTTGTCATGCGACAGAAGTTTATTGGGTTCTACATACTCTCATTAATACTTATTCATAACTCAGTAAATACCTATATTTGAACCATTTTTTCTAAATTTGTAAAGCACAATAGTATTTCACTGAAAGTTTTAAACGAAAATAGGAATAATAATGAATCCATCTAAGATTATATTTATTTGATTTTTTTGGACAAGTTGTGAAATGTTCTCGATATCTCATTTTGATGTTTTTAGTTCTTCTAAATGAAGTATCAATTGACAAAGCTACAGGTTAAGCTATTCTGAGTATTAATAATTACATTATTGCTTTGTAATGTAAGGTTACTTCTAGCTCATTTTGGATTTCGACAACTAATAATAATTTATACATAACCAATAACTTTCATTTTCATTATTAAGGTATGTCAAGAAACTATTTCAAGCGATGACAAAGAGACAGTTGTCATCAGGGTAATTATAAACATCGAACATCTCAACCTTAGCGAAGTTCTAGCTTCAGATCACATTTTGATCGATGTCCGGCAGTGGGAGTTCTGCACTGATGGAAGAGTGAACCAGCTCTGTTTGTTCTTAGAATAACTAATAATCGTCTTTACACAGCAGCCAAATGGATCAAACAGTGGCGTTATTTATAGGATCTTTCATTGTAAACTTTTTCCGCTGTTCCGAAGTGTTTGACCCTCTTTCATACATACCTACATTACACCATTAATTGAATCACAGGGTTGTCCAAAAAATATTTTCGATTTTTCAGGAAAGTTTGGGATCGACAGCAAACGAACAGATATTTTGGCAAATCTTATATGTATGAAAAGAATGAAATCGTTGTGAAATTTCCGTTTTAGAACCAATCGGTAATTTATTGGAAAGAAAAAGTTTTTAGCTCCCTTACGAGGTACTGCAAACTCTATACGACCCTCTCAGATTTAGTTTGTAACTTCAGAGGCGTATGAAATTAAAATAAATATTGTTTTGATTTTTCTATCCATGTTCATACGTTTTGATCGGTCCAGTGCAGTAAACGTAAGTCTTTCAAACTAGATCGCACATCCCACAGGTCGTTACAATTGAAAACAAGCTTCCCTTAAGGATTTGAAGTTCGGCCCGAACCTGTTTATGAGATCCAAAACGAGATGGTTCCTGTCGTTGGTGCGCCTGACAATGCCAGGGACAGCGGACAAGGCCTCCTGTTTTAGAACACACGGTGCAGTGCTCGCTGTACAAAGAAATCACGCGTAAAGTCCCACGAGGAACCGAAATAAACTTAGACTCAAATTGTGTCGGCGAGAGCCGTACCTCATGAAAAACGATCGTATTTGCTGAGTAATGCTGAATAATAAAGAGTGCCGTGGTACATCAGAAGATTAATTTTCTGCTAGTCTCACTAAAGGAACGAATGCGAGACTTAATTCTCTTGAAAGATTTGATGATACTCTGTAAATCCCTTCGGAATTTGAGATTTTGATAGGCAACAGCACTGGGCAATAAGACAAGAAGCCTTGCTACCAAAAAATGTAGGAATACGCTTAAGTAGTTAACTTAATTCGCACTCAAAATCACAATACCTCATACATTGTATCAAAGAATTATAGCTACACGAATAACTTACGTCATTTTAATCCATAAATTTTATTTTTCGTTGTATAACCTGCCTGCTTTTCCAGCAAATTTCCTGATTTCTTGAATTCTTCACGACAGATTTGCTTTGTTGTTACTTGCTGAGGACAATAAGGATATTTCTTTTTGAAGTGCCTTTCATTCCAAGGAACGTTTTGTTCTTTGGGTATATCAAAAAACTAGCCAAGGGTTTATGATAGGGTTTAATCTTACTTATTTTGATTTTGTTGGCATTCTTAAACTGAATAATTCATCCAAGCCATTCAGTTTCGTAAACAGTAAACATTTCTAGACAGAAATTTTCTATTCTGCCACTTTCTTATGCCAGTAGACGGGGAAAAATTGCTTTCTGTCAACTCCAAATGCTGCTGTGCATTTAGATTTCGATTGAAATTCATGATTTGTATTATTTTTTTGGATTAACTTCATACTGAAAAAATGAATGTAGTCAAAGTAACAACAGTGATAAAGACTCAAGTTGTTTGCACATTCACTGGGCATCTGAATTTATTTGAATTATTCGATACAAAAAACTCAGAAATATTGCAGGAGGATACAAGTGCTGACCCGTTAACGAAATTCCTAGGCAAAAAGATGTTGAAGCATTCAAATCAGAAGGTACTAATGCACACTGAATTTACTCTGTGTGAAAAGTTACATTGAAACATTAATACATTCATTATTTTATAGCTTAACCAGCAACACAAAATTCAATAACGAAAATATTCGTTGAGAAATTCATTGAGTGATTCAGATTTTAAACTTGAGATCTTGAATTTGAGATATATTTTCATTGAACAATTTCTCTTAAAACGTTCGGTGAAATATCCGGCTGAAAAAAAAATCCTGCGTAGGCTAATTCTGAATTTTTTTTTAAATATTCTCTTTCTTTTCATGCTACCATTGAATTACTGTCTGTTAATTCTACACCATTAAAAGAAAGAAACAGTTCATAGCAAATTTTCAGTGGATAAGCTTTTCCTCTTTTTTCACTTCTCAGTTCTGTAAGCGATTTTATATTCGTATTTTCGAGACTGCTGATGTTTGGGATTACCTCAACTAAGGCAATCCTTGGTGTTCACAGACGCTGCATTTCAGGTTAGTGATTTGTAGTCCAATGAGAGCTGTGATAAATTTGAAGGACTTGTTTTTAAGTGTAATGATCACTTTACATAAAATTTTCATTTACGACTCAATTTCTGGCATGCAGGAGATTCCCCGAGTTAATTTTTAACTTCGGAGAAGCTGAAACAAGGCAGAATCCGGAGATACTGTAGCAATTCCAAATACTTAAATACAGAACAATACAATTCTAAATACAATTCCAATGCTTAAATTTTGTAAAGCGTCCATCTTCAACCAGTAGTAGACGAGCGATCCTTTACAAGACAATGCGCGTCCTCATATGTACGGGACAAATGACTCGGACAAAAATTCAGGCTGCTGGTTGAGAAATATTGCCTCATCTCCCATATTTCAAGCATATTGTTACAACTCATTTGCCTCTTTTCCTCAGTCTAGGCAATTATCTCAGGAGAAAAATTTTGCATGTTAGAGGCTAAGTCGAAATAAGAAAGCTCTTTTCTAACTCCAAATCAGAAAATTTTATAAAAAAAGGCATCAGAAAACTGGTGGATAAGTGAACTGCGCTTGCTGTCAAACTAATGGTGTGTGCAAGATAGAAATCGAACTATTTGCGAGTTCAACTTCAATTTTGAATTGAAAAATTGAGGGAAACTTATGTTACCACTTGTTCTTTTCCAGTTCAATATGGTAAGATCGAAGTGGTTTTTAACGCTTTCCAGCAGGAGTGGTGGATGCCTCTCTCTATCTAATACTCCCTAGACCACAAGATTAGACCAAATGAAAGCTGCATGAACGAGAGCCTCTTCTCTCTGGCGAGGAATAATTGTCCGTGCTTTTAGCTGAAGGCACTCATAGTTCTCGGTATTAAGACACAGATGAATATTGAACCCTAGTCTTGGTAAATTTGAATTCGATTGAGCAATAGTATTTAGTGAACGTCAGTGGATAAATTTCTTACTTATATGGTGAGTTAAAGAACATAAAAAGTAAGGCTTTACAGTAACAGATTTTACATAGTAATAAAAATATTCGTTGTGCTGGCTTTAAATATATTAGGTGTGATCCTTAGGTTTTGGTGTTTCACTATTTAGCTTTAGGGTAAATTCAAGTGAGCTATTACATAGAATCGATCGTACTAAGAAAGAGTGTTTCTGATGAAATTCATAAGGGCAACCGAACATTGATCTCTAACATCGATTCTCCAGAGTAATTTCTCTGTTAGGTTCAACTTTGTTCAGATATTTCGTTCCTCACTGCATAATTTCACAGAAACTTTTATATTGTTCTAGAACTCAGCCTGAAATGTTGATATGCACGGCAGAAAACCTAAAAAAAACGAATTACTGTGGGTTGTGATGGGATGCTACTAAGAGTGTCTTCAATAAGGAATATGTCTGAGTGCGAATGAATTACAGGGATTAGAAATAGGGGAAAACTGTTAGTTTTCTGCATTCTGTGGGCTCTAAAGTTACCATATTTAAAAGTTAACGCCTATAGTATGCTTCAATTTACGATCGTTAGATGTAAAAGCTGAAAATTTGAGTTTGAAGACTTTCTTTCAATTTCTTTGCTACATTACCTAGGTAGTTGTTACTCTGATCAATAGACTGCAATGGTATGCAGATCAGGACATGTCTACCAACATATTAAGTCGAGCCTCAAAATTGAAAATGTTTGTTCAGTGTTACATGTACCACATGTACACATGTAGAAAGGTGAGTTTGCATTCTTTATGTTAATATGTGCACATCCCAGGGAGATGTTAATTCGTTCCTAATATTTTTAGAGATAAGAAAATTATCATTACTTGATATAGATATCAAATATCATGGAAGGAGAATGACTCCTTTGAAGAGGTAAAGCGTTTCATTGAAATTCCGTCATGGACTGCATATCAATTAAGTAATTTCGACGAGAGAAATGTAACCTTTCATGATGAGAAATTTTCTTGGAAACTTCAGTTCACCTCGTCTTGTGATCCAGCTGGCCGAGTCTGAATCAAGTTTGCAAGCTTCGGGAGTCCGGCACAAGTTCGAGAACTTTACAAGCTAATAACGACAATACAAGTTGGTGGACATGTTGTTTCACGACTTCACCGAGAGTTATTAGTGGTACAACTCTGTTGACATTATCATATGGTGATTGAGTAAATTTAACTTTTTACTTATCGGTGAGTTGATTGATGTCAGTGGCAGAAATTTAAAGAAATGAATTTTCCAGGAAATTGATGGCTCATAAAAACTAAGAATATTGCCAGGTAATAGTTTAGTTTCATTACCTGGTATTACGTTTTGATGCTAACTATATAGTTTTAAAATATCTATAAGCTCAATTACCATAAAAAACCTAAGCTTTTGAATGCAAATCAATAAAAAACACAATAATTTGATCTCTGTGTATACTATACATTCTCATAATGCAAAGAAACTTTGTGTACATCTCATTTAAATTCTACTTATTGTAGACTGTTAAATTAATCTCAAATAATTCATGAACCGATTCCCTGCTAGATTATGCTCGTAATATAGGACCTTGCTTTACTAAAGTTCTAGGATCGTTTTATTCAATAGAGCTTCATGAATGAAGTAAATGCATAGCGTAAAGTGCGTGTAATAATACATGAACGTTCAATATCATTATGATTATTGTTAGTATCATTCTTATAAGCAGGATTTATTGATCTAAATATTTTCTAAAGTGAAAGAATATTTCCAGATCGTCATATATTACTGAATATCGTCCTCGCATTTCTGGCACTTGTTCACTAGAATTTAGAGCGGACTAACAAGCACCTGCGGAAGAAGTTTATTCTGAAACAGGAGTTTCCCCTGAGACGTGTTTCTCACTTACTTCTCGCATTTACGTTGATGATTGGTAGTTTCTACAGCGTTTTTGCTACGCATCTCGGACTGATAAATGAAGTGTTATCCTCTTACATATAAGGACATTTGTGCTTACAGACATTAACTTCCAAGTATTTCTTTCCTTATATTATCCATTTCTACTTGAGTTTTCTCTGAGAATTCAACTTTTAATTCATTTTTAGGTTATACTTTTGAATAACGTACACATACTATTGAAAAAGATTTCAAACCAGAAATCCTTCAATTTTCATTACATGCCACTGAAATACAGTCCCGAGTACGCATTATATGCTTAAAAGGAGTATTTCAGCGACACTAGTTCATTACTGAATGGTTGATTTGTAACTATTTATGGAGACACATAGAGACATGCATTTTGTTCGTCCCGTTTTTATTAAAAGAGTTATTGGAATCCACCCTTAAGCAGCGTTCCTACCTGGTGACACTTGACTTATTCAATAATGATAGGGAATCTTGTGTGCTTTATTTTTTCCATCCTCACGTTTTGAAGCAGAGACAAGGATAATGTGCTCAGATTTTTCAATGTCTTTAAAAGCTCCTTTGAAAAACATACGAAAAATGTCGCTCACGTGTTGCTTTTTAATATTAAACAGTATTGATGATCAGAGTTATAAAGTAATCATTTTTTGTACATGTTTCTCAGTAGATCAATCAAATGAATTATATCATATGAGTTTCAAAAGTTATGGATGCGATAAAAGATGGTTGGATGAAACAGCTTCGGTTTTTGCTAGCGTACTTTGTATACTTATATAAGAGATATAAGGAAAGTTAGTTTTTTGTAGTGCAGGGTTTCAACGTGTATTTGGGGTAAAAGAGAGTTCGTATAGTTACATACGTTACTGGTGAGTAAGCAAACACTTCATAGTCTGATACTTCAAGTTAACCTATGATACACAAATCAAATTAAGATGAGAAATAACGCACAAGAAACACTTTTTCTTGTTTTTCGCTTTGGTACCTTTTTTATTTTCATGTAACGAACAGAGTCTCGTTCCATGATTTCTGAACGTCTAAAGAGTTTGAGCTCCCCCAAACTTTGACCACATTGTCCCAAGCTTTGTAAGATTCTACAGCCTCGCAGAAATTTTGAATTAATTATCTGGTAAAACAACGAGGTACGTCGAGCCAAAATATTAGTTGAAGTGGTAGTAGAGATGTTGCAAATTGCAAAATTAATTTTGCTGTAGTTCTTCCTTCCTTACTTACGATGGAACTAAATCAATAATCTTGATAAAAATATGAGCGTTACATTCTCTTTGCATTTTAGTTTTTTCGGTCAATTAGTAACGAACTCCTTTACTGAAATTTGCACTGACAGAGAAAGGATGTCAGGTGACGAATTGTAGATTTGGCTGTGAGAGCAACTAATATTGACTGATGTTAGCAATTTTGTGAAGGCTGAACTGTTACTGCAACAAAGTGTTTATAAAATGTCATTAACAACGCTGTCGATGATGTTGAGGTTGCATTAGCTTATACATTCTTACCAAACCCATTTGCTGGGATATTCATTTTGCTGAAGTTTACAAAATTTTGTTTTGCGTGCGACAGAAGCTACAAGTAATTTATTCGAGCACTCCATATACGAGTTTCAGTATCAGCGCCTTGTATTTTTGTTTAATATCCTCACAGTACATATAAAATCTCCTCAATAGAACAAACATTTTGTTGAGCTCATAGCTGTATGAAGGATTAATGATAATGACTGAATAAATCCATCTGAGTTTGAATACATTTAGGCGACATGATCGTAAATATTCTTACTAAATCATCGCAATTTAAAGATGGTGCATAAAACAAGGCTTTGCATGGGTAATTCATAAACTGGTTTAATTCTAGCGTTTGAAATTGGTCAATAATTTCTTCTTCAGCTATTCCTGCTTTTCACTTTCGCATTTTGTTTTAAAAAGGACAATACAATTACTTCGTACTGCACTATCATTACTGCAAAACACTCGATTTAATTTAAACATATGAAAAGGCAAGCTTAATTTCAACAATTGAAAACATTTTGAGTGTTGGCGTTGGGACAATTTTGAATATCTTTAAATAGACAGTAAACTTTGCACAATAAGAAAAAATACAATAATTATTTTAACATCCTTATAGATACCATTACGAGCAATTTTATCAGTACCGATAAATACTAAAGGAAAACTAACTACCTACAACTAACACCCGAGATCGATCTAATATGTTCAACAAAAAAAGGATAACAGAACTTGAAGATTTAACATGCAACGTAAATGATTGCCTTCTCGGTAAATCAGCTGAAGAAAGGCTTTCAATAATTGCTCACAGAATTGACTGGAACAGGAATTCTGTACTGCATAGTTGATTGACTGCTAATGGCGAGGTCGTACATTCACTGAGAAGAGCACTCAACATAATGGTGTGACATCGTGAGTGGTGGAGCTCAGAAGCCTCTAGCTGCACCGAATAGGCTTCTCTCTCCCAAGAGCCACCCTCTTGACCTCAACGAAAAATTCTGGCCGATATTATGATCGTTACGCTAATACAGGGATCACTGGAACACGTCACCTCTCTCATTTCTTAAGTTGTAGTTCCCCATACTTTTAGTCAAGGTTTTGACTAAATCTGTTTTCATTTCTGTGCATAGTTGGAGAAGAATTTCTTGAAATATAGTTTCCTGTGATATGAAAGTCATACAGAAATTTGACCAGATAGCAATCATAGGGGACTTCTGTAAATATTAGCAGAACTCTTAGTTTTGAATCAAAAGGCAGCTCTGGAGGCCAAAAACGCCGAGATGTTATTTCCGTGTTATTGCTGGGGGGAAATTGACTTGGTCCTGAAGGCTTGTTTTAATGAGCTTCAGCTGTGTTTCTTCCAGCCACTAATAAGTTATATTTGGGTTTGAGACACGTTCGACGGAATTTTTATACAGACTCTATTATCAATTTTTTACCCTTTCTCTCCCCAATTTTTCACACAAAAATTAAAGGTTTCATACTCATTTTGCATTATGTTCCGGAGTGAGACTTAATTACTCGAGCATATTACGTCTTTAGGTCAGTTTTACTTTTAATGAGCATGCATTTGAATGTAGAAGTAGAATGACTAAGAACTGAATTATTCCACAGTAACAATTCTTTTCACACAGACACTATTTTCATCGTACCTGAATAATATGATTTTTAACTAATTTATTGAAAATCGTTTAAGCTAAGGCTAACTTTAAATAATATTTATACAGGATTGCCCATAAGTAAGGCACCTTTTTAAATCTATTATAGCTATAAAACTCCAAATGGTAAAGAGATTTGGTTAATTAAGAATGAATGATGAGATTTCAAAGTTTTCTACCAGCGCGCCAGTTTTCTACCAAGTCTACCGACAATCACAACGTATTACCCAAAAAAATTCATAAAATCCACCCTCCAAAATGAATCGCTACACAATGGAAAAACGAGCTAAAATAGTGGAACTTTACATCCGATGTAATTGTTCGGTTACTGCAGTTCAGAGGAATTACAGGAATATTGATGGTATTGAAAGAAGTCCTTCGAAGCAGTTCATAAAAAAATGGTATTGAAATTTAGAGAAACTCGGACAACAGCAGACAGACAACGTTGTGGCAGGCCACGGACCATACGAACTGGTGCTTCAATTCAGCTTGTTGCAACGAGTGTTGCTGATCGGCCCAAAACGTCAACTAAGACACGTTCAATTCAACTGAAAATCACGTACCTCACTGCAACTGGTAAAAGATCTAAAGCATCATCCATATAAAATTCAATTAACTCAGGAACTCCATCCTACGAACTATCAAAAGCGATTAGATTTTACCAATAGATTTCTGCAGCTTGCAGAAAATGAAAACTTGCAAATACACCAGTTCGTATCATCCGTGGTCTGCCACAACGCTGTCTGTCTGCTGTTGTCCCAGTTTCTCTAAATTTCAATACTAGTTTTTTATGCACTTCTTCGAAGGACTTCTTTCAATACCATAAATATTCCTGTAATTCCTCTAAACTTCAGTAACCGAAAAATTACATCGGAAGTAAAGTTCGGAACCGAAACATCTTAAATGAAGGTGTTTGTGTTTACTGTTATGGAATAACAAAGTACTATTCATTCGTGCCCACATTTTTGCTAAAAAACTTCATTTCCGTGAAATCCAATGACATACTAAGTGTTAACTACCGCGTATCTAATCCCTTACCAGGATCATTAAGTACTTATAAGTTGTATATTTGAACATATTTTTTTAACTTGGCCGTAGGTGAAGAAAATTCGAAAATTAAACACACTAGTGAGATACTTCCAAGTTCCAACCATGAGCATCAAACTTATGTACACATGCAAAAAGAGTATCACTTGTCACTGTGTTATCAACAGAGCATGTCACCACTTTGAAGTGAAGTGTCTGGTTTTACCAGTGAAAGTTCAGAGTTGCTTCTCAGAATGACAAGCTTTTATATCAAAACATTTTTATTTCTCCTTGTCAAACGTGAACATTGAGCAGATATGGTATCTCAATTAAGGAGCAAAGTTCACTGTAAAAGAATGGAATTGTTTAGCTCATAGCAAAGTCTTCTTATCCGAGAAAAAAGTGGAATGAATTAAAAATTAGACGCTATTATTACGGAAAAATTTCTTGAAATGGTTATAAAATTATCTGCATCAAAGTTTTTTGTAGATTTTGATGTAGAAAGACAATTCATCTTCCTCTATCTACATCATCACTCAACGAATTGTGTCTTCGGCGACACTAGCATATACCTAATAGATTTTAGCGCACTACTCACATGTACCTAATAGATCTTAGCGCACTACTCACATGGTTGTTTTAATAAAGAAGTCTGAAATCTAGGCGCTCATTTTCAGAGTTGATCTATTCATTTATTCAAGAAGTTATAAAAAGCTTTCACCTAAAAATTATACTCATAGAAGAATATTGTTTTTAGTAGTCACTTGCCGTCATGGCAGATTAATTAAGAAATTTAAATAAACAAAATAAATTTTGATTTTTATATTAGCATTTTGTGAAACATCAAATCACGAGCAGAAAAAAACACGTAGAACACACTGAGAATAGTGACATGAAATAAGAAAAGAAGTTATTTGTTAGCCAGGAGTGTCACATGAGAAGTCTCTATAATATAATAATTGACATTGAGGACCAACATAATTTTAAACATTTGTGAAAAATCTAAAGTTGAGAAATGGGGACCTGTTCCCAATATCTAAATTCAAAAGCTTGCAGTTTGTGATTCTGTAAAAACATTTTAGTAGTGGAAGCTGATACGCTGAACCAGAATTGCTGCAGTGCTATAACAAACTATATAATGACTCAATACTTCTCGCGTATTACTGGTGCATTGTTTACAGTTCAAACGTGAAACTTTTTTGCATACGCAAGAAATCTTTTGTCAACGCGGGGGTCTGCTTTTATTTATTATAACTTTTGTGTACTTTGTGGGATGAAGTACGGCTTGTACAAACGAAAGAAATTTTTTTGGGGTTTGTAATGTGACATGCATTCATCTCAAAATTTCCAACATTTGAAGGATGCCTTGAAGTTTTTAGAACGTTTTACATTGAACTGACGAAACCAGGTAAAGTTTTTTCTTGAATTGCTGTCTAGTTCTTTTTCATAGTTTTAAGTATACAATCCCACATACTATGTCTCACGAAAACAGTCTGATATTTTCCTGTTACTTTTCATCTGAACGTAATACAGTAATCTTATTATTGAACGCACAAAGAATAGTGTGATGTATCTCATAAGTTGATTATTGTATTAGCACAGAATTTAATGCATGTGAGATACTTGGGATACGTGATAGAATTGTAATTTCTGTTCCACAAGCATGACAAAATCATAAACAGGGAGCCAAAACTGCGCTTCCATTAGTAGATACCGTGGATTGGCCGAATGAGTTGCAATATCAAAATCCCTTTAAAATTTTTTGACTAGTAATATTGCAGGTAAAAAATGATAAATCAGATCTTAAATACTCGAGTGTAGACGAGTTGACAAACGTATCTGATGATTTCAAGTACTATAAAAGTGAATTTGCAGAAAGGTTGATTCCAGGGTCTCGAACAACAACCATTTCATAAAATACTTGAATAGGGTGTTGGCAGCAGCTTAGAGTGCTATCTTATTTAGTAAACACATTATGCCAGTCATTTCTAATGTTTTACTACAGAAACATTAGTCGCACAAAAACTAGAAGTTTAAATATTGAAGATATTAAATATTATTCACTTTTTTTGCAGGTTCTGAACACTCAGTTAAGTACATACATTGTTTGGGAATAATCAGCAATTCAACTGCTTACTCATGGTGAATTTCTCTAAAAACCCTGATCGTAAGTATACGCTTAAGCGGATGCAATCATCCACTTCTCTGGAATGTTTAGGGCTACACACATACCGTCATTCAATGCTCACACTCGGTTATTGTACGCACAAACCGTGAGCCATAATTAACAATTTCTTGCTAATTTAAGTGGTGCAAAAAAATCTTTACAGTACATTTTGGTGAAAAGAAATAGCGTTGGGACGTAAAGGAACAGGTTGTTTTTCGAGTTATTTTTATTTATGATGGGTTTAGAGAGGCAGCGCTTCACTGATGGATGCTCGGTCTCGTGGTTAGACGCTGCGCAAAAACAAGACTAAATTATTACTCCCTTACCAGTTCAATTTCTTTAAAAAACTGTTTGCTTTTTGTATTTTAAAAAGAAAAGACTTGGTCAAGACAGCGAATATTAATGGGTTGAAAAAGTAGTTTGTAGATTACAACTCATTAGTAGTTTTCTCGGTAAATAGTAGCGTCAGTGTCTCTGAAACACTCGTACCTACGCTCAGATAATTGTTGTCCAGGTAAATTATAATTGTGGCTTCCTAATACATATACAAACATTGATCAATGTTTGAAAACTGAAATCATTCGAGAAAATGCGCTGTAATAAAACTGCTGCCGTGAAACTGTAATTCCTGTGCTAAAACTAATTACCTATGAAGAAGTGATAGACCAATTCTAGAAATGTTTAGGAGATGCGAAAAATGGACATGTTTTATCCATAAAAAACTAATGGAACACACGAATAAAGGCGTGAACACGTGAGAAACACTTTGTCGGTAATAAAAAATCTTATAAATAACTGAAAAGGATTTTTTCCACAGATTCTAGATTAAATATTATCCCTTATTAAGAGTGTGAGAAGCTTGATAAGAACTGATGATAAGTTACATTGACGTTGGGCTTTGGAAGTTAAAATTATGCAAGGGAAAAATACCACGCAATTAGGGCGTTCGCTCTTCAGTTTCCATGTTGAAGCAAAACTGCGCACAAGTAACTTTTATTTATTGAGCACTTTCCAAGAACGTCTTCAGGTCATGCTTTAGCATGCGCCTAAGAGGGGAATTATTTAACATGAGCTCATAATGTGCGAACGCTAGTTTGTTGATACACTGGAGCTGGTAGGAAATTAACGAGTCCATACTTTTTTCTTCATTGACTGACTCAGCTACAGCCATGCACGACACACGGAAAGTTGTTGGTGTGCATCTAATTAATCAATTATTCACACTTCCGTTGTCAGAAGACTTGCCTCATTGCTTTAAGTGAGTCACTTAATAATAATGCATAATGTAGTCAGTGTTACTCATTTGTCAGTAAATGCATAAAATTGGCTTATTTGAATAATGTATACGTCAGTAAGAATATGCAAATGTGATGTTCTGTAACAGAGCTCCAACAGATAATTCAGTTTCGTTCAGAAAAAGCTACGATGAAGTGAAGCTTATTAGCGATTAAAATGATTTCCTCAAAGAAAACATTCCAAGTTAGGTTGTTATAAGACTGATAACTCATTCCTTGATTCACTAATCACTTCGTAGAAAACATCATAAATAATTTGGAAATTCATTCTAAGCGAATTCTCGTTCATTTTGTATTTCTTTGTTTTCAGTACTCAAAATTCAGAACAAAATTATTGTACCATGTTTAATCGGTAAAGAAAATTCACTACAAAGAGAGTTATTCAACTATTGGACAAATAATGTATGAGAGAAGTCAACCAAAAATCAGTATTCACAGAACTCTCAGAGCACAGACAGGCTCAAACATGTGTGTTTGCTTTCACATTACAGTGGTTGAACATTGAAATGTCTCTGTGTTGAGCGTTGGTTGCAGTGAGTGACTGAAATCATGTCAGTATGGCGCGTAAGAGACTAACTCAAACAGGTTCTATTAGGTACAATTAAGGCGAAAATTTCTTCGCAAGTGGGTTTCTCTTTGAACACAGTCTACACCTTATTTTCTAAAAATTTTGTACATGATAATTTCAACTAATCACTAAACTGATAAGTGATTGTCAAGGAGATTGACGTGCCTTGGCAGCCAATGCGATGTAAACCACAAATACTTACAATGTAAAATTTAGATGAATCCATTGAGAATGATTTCTTACGTTCACAATCACAATTAAATATTTACTTTTCTTTGTTCGGTGGGAATGTTTATCCCTTCTGGCTAAAGGGCATCGATCCAGATAGCTACAAGAATGGCTGGGAACTGAACCAATAAGGCGCACCAGAAGAAATGTCAACTGGAGGTTGTCACACATTCTAAATGACAATTGGTCCGAGCTAAAATTCAGACCAGAAATCATGTCGTTTATCTGGTAAAAGCTGAAGTAAAGACAACACTGTACAAGAGACCACACTTAGAATGTGTGGGTGCCAAATGTGAAGTTATCATGGGCGTCACTTGAGAAGTTTAACAGGCACTGAGTGAGACAATGAATAAATCTTTGCCTCGCGCATTAAATTGTAATCATTGCATACATAAATACAGGGTGCGGTAACATAATTTCCTGTTTTAAAGTGCTTTGCATTAAAAACAGGAAGTCATGTTGCCGTACTATGTATTTACTGAGATTGCACATTTCGATACAAAAGGTTTGAAAGTATTAGCATTGTCTTGGGTATAAAAGAAAATATTTTGTGAATCCCCTAGGTATCCCTTACTGAAATTGATTGGTCAATCCTGCTGCAGGCACGTGACTTCAACGACTTCATTGATTTAGTTAACATAGTACACTGTGTCAATGGAAGATTAGTGGCCACAAATTATTCTTGAACTCATTCAAAGCACAGTACACCATAACATTATTTACATCAGTGTTCATGATATTTTGTAGTTTCGCTTCTAGTTTCATTCACTGAGTAACTATTTCAATTAAAGATAAAGGTTTACATAAAAAGCATTTCAGATAAAGTTCATGCAAAGATTTTGTGCTTATTAAGTAGCTTTTCGAAGAAATACAGTAAGTATTATAGCTGTACAGTCACAACAATACACTTCTGTTGGTGACGCTCGTTGACCAGTTTTAATTTTCAACCCATTCCAATATGTGCATAGTCATAAGTTCGTTAACTTTTCACCAGCGCAACTTGAGCAAAAGCTTTGTGAAAAATCTCATTAGAAGATTTTGCCGAAGTATATCTACCTAAAATGATCACAGGTGGCGCGAATGCTCTAAGTTCTCAAACTTTTCAAGGCGTATGAAACTATAATTCATACTGGCGGCATTCATAACAATAAATTGGAAAGCGGATAGGGAGAAAGCTACGAAGGAATGCTTCTATGAAGGCTCACATATTCGTAATTAGAAGCAGAATTCGAATGGCTCTATTTTTCAGATAATATACAGGGAAAATTAAAGATATCCCAATGCCTAAATCCTGCTTCAGAAGTAGGTATTTTACTGTATTAGCATGAGAAGTCTCCGTACATATTTAGGTAAGACGATGTACGAGACATGATGTAGAAACCTCACCTGGGTGTATCTTCTTGAGATAGAATTTTTGTGTCAACACATGCTGACGTGTTTGGCTGTGTACATATGTGTGTTTGTAATAAGAGATTGAATAAAATATACTTTAACTTAGAAATATATTGGAGTTATTAGCATGACTATTACATATTTGCCGTATAGCTGATTGTTTTCTTAATCCAAATGGACAAATATATTTTTGAAGCTTGGTTCTCTCGTACTGTAACAATTACAAGTTCCAAGATTCATAATTCAAATTTGACTCCTAAAGTTTCTTGATTTGTTTTCTGCTTACATTTTATTCAAATATCTCTATAAATATCCCTAATGTCGATGACTTAATATGCTATCAGATGTCTCAGCTCTCCATACAAAAGTTTCCTGGCTTTTATAATTCTCAGGTTGGCTGCTGTAGAGTAGGATTACAATATCGTTTTATATGTCCATGAAATTAATTTAAAAGAATAATTATATTTTCTTGACCAATTGTGTCCGATGCGGATAATATGACGAAATCTCATTGCTGTAAACGTACTTATTTAATTAGTAACAATCAGTTTTTATTTAGCGCAAGGTTCTGTAAACAAAAGTTTAATGCTATTCTAAAAAGTTTCCTATTAGATACACCCCATCTCGGTATATTATTAGTACGCTACTTCATTGTCTGTATTTAAGGATGTATACAAAAATGTAGTATACTGTCTATTTCCAGGCATAGCCAGACTGCATGTGTTTAATTTAGGCTGACCCTAATTCATTATTTGCCCTGGATGTGGTAGTGTTGAAAATTTCCCCGAATTTGGAATTACCGTCTTTCAAATTTTAACACGTTGCCTCCGATTGCGTGATTGGTGTAAAACTTCACTTTGTACGCATAGTCACTAGAAGGATCTGAAAAAATTACAGAACCTAACCCAAGTGGTATACATACGTACCACTTCGGAGTCAACGTGTTGAAGGGTATGAATTATGGCTCTGCTGTAATTAGAACAAAGTTCGTTCTCAGATGTACTTGTACGTAGAGATTCAACTTGTACCGAAAGTCCAGATATCTATTTTTACCATTCACGTAAAAAAACACTAACGTCTCACAAAACAATCATGTAATGGTAACATCTCGTTAGTGTTAGTTCTAGCTGTTAAACCTATTTTTTAAATTTTCTACCCTGAATCTCTGATGGTTATCAACTTTTCAAAGTGCATATTCGTAATTTTTGTGAGCAAAGGCATAGAACTGGTGATGCATAGCATGAACATTATTCTAGCAGGTGAAACTACAGAGAAAGAGTCATCGGATTTGCAATCAGAGTTGACTAATTGCTGCAGCTCCTAAATGAAATGCTGTCTAGAAAATGTTAAGCGGTTGACAAACTGCCTAGTCACAGAAGCCAGCTTCCATTCAGAGCTCGTGCGTCCAACCTGAGGCTTGAATGAGAGATGGAGTTTGATTGCAAGACGCTGGAAAAGTAGGCATGAGTGTTTAAAGTTGGAGCGTAAATTTGAGTAGTGAATTGAGAATCAAAAAGGAAGTTGTTAGGGAGTGTAGTGGAGGGATATTTTGATTGATATAAGATGATGAGAGCTTGGGATTTCAAAGAATTTTCGAATAATTTCAGTTTATAATAATTTTCCTGGATACGGATAGCGTTCAATGATCTGAAAAATACTATGTTGTCATAATACATGTTGATTTTTTTTGAGCTAGACTTCTCTTTCAAGGGAGCCAATTAGTACAATAATTAATGAATGCCAGCTTCTGTCGCCAGGTTTTACTTTGCTAACTGTGGTAAGGACAAAGGGCATTAAGATTTATTGAAATCATGACTGGAGAAAAGTTATATAAAGTCATACTTTTATCTACTGTGAGACTTATCGTATTCCTACTCCAGTATTTTCACCTGATTACTTTTCACGTAGGTGATTTGAGCTTGAACATTTGACAGCATAGTGATCTAATTATATGATGGTCTAGATGATCAGTTATATTGTCTTAAATCCTAATTCGCATTCCTCAGTCTTTAGTATCATGGACATGGCGACACACGAGATACAAGTACAAGGCCGTACAGAACGACTGATTTGGTAGGCATTTTAGGAATAGATATTTCGACTTTCATTTTCATATTTTCCATGACATTTCTGCCCCATTACGTCACCGTGGAGTTGCGCTGTCGTCACCCTAAGTGCATTTGCATGGTAAACATTAAAAGATTGTCGATGATGTGGGTTGATTTAAAATTTTTTCGTCAAATATCATTAGTGTGTTCCTGCTTTCCAGCAATGTAAGACCTGCGCACTTTATTTACAAGGTTATCAGTGCAACGGTAATAAGCTGTCAATCATTTTCAAGCTTTTCAAAATTTGTAAAACCAATGAAATATAAGTGGTGTTCAAATTTAGTGGTGTTCATTTATTTGCTTCATTTGCTCGTATTGTACATTTTTACTGTTTTGCTTACATTAATAAGAAGTATCTTGTACCATACTTTTGTTTATCAAAGTTCTAATCTTCCCATTTTTAGTTTATTTCACTTTCTACTGTATACTCTCACATCCAACTCCGTATATTACAATTTTATAATAAGGTACTCACTTATACTTTATTTCATTTATTGCACTGGTTTTCTTGTTAAGGTGTTCCCTGCAGCGAGTATTTTTAGTGTATTTTTACCTTATTGAGTGCTCATTTGAACCAAGTTGTCATTATTGCGCCATTTAACTTACCAAGTGTTCTTTTGTAGAACATCTCCTTAATTGCATCCTTGTGAGCTGAGCACAAAGAGAATAACGTAATCTGACTTTATATGTCAACTCAAAACAAAAGCTCAGAAGGAAACACTACAATTTCACGATAAGCAATCGAAATGCTAGCTTGTTTCTTTCATCATTGCAAACATTAATAGAGTTGAAAATGTATAAGGAAAAATACTTACAAATAAAAAAGAGATAAATACATGCTCATTAATACAGGAGTGGTTGTTTGACTACTTTGTACATCATAGGCTCTAGAAATTACTTAATTCTTTTCTAAAAAACCTATTTATTGCATCAACATAAATTCAAATTACGGGGCAAAGGAGAATTTTATTTTACTTCAGCTGGAAAACTTTTGTAAGGAAGTTTAAGAAGTAAGTTACTGGGATAGGAAAGTTTTTGAATGGACTGCAGAAACCACACACAACTTGAGCTGATGAATCTCTTCCAATAGGAGAACTGGCAGATAAGTTTGTGAAAGAATCTCTTGAGGAATGGGCCACAATACGCACGACTTTATATTAACGATGCAGATTAATAAGTCCTGGTGTAACTTTGCTAGAAAAATTAACTATCTCGTAGCAGAAAACAGATTCAAAAATTTATTAGTTTGGAAACAGGGCTAATTGAGAAAAAATTTATGAGAAGTATTGGTTTTCTGTGTTTCTGTTGATTTTGTGCTGCATGAAGTAATGTGATCTGAAGCATGAACACCAGAAGTTTATTAAAGGTTGTAATTAACCGAAAAGCCTTGAAAGCTTATAAGATAAATTTTACCCACTCTACCGCTAGTATTTCAAGGCAATAATTTCAACACTTTGCATGGAACTTTAAGACGCGATAGTGTAATACCTACATAACCTTATTTGTAAAAACCCGGTAAACAGTTCTTTGAGTATATTAATTAAATGGTTACTATAGTAAAATAAATTATTCACAAGGATTATGATACTAAAGTTATTTTAGTTCTTGGCTGGTGTTTTAGACTTTCAAATAGAACATTAAATTTTAAAATTCATTTTAAATTATGAAAATAATGACTAAACTCGAAGCACAAATTAAATTCATTCTTATTTCCAGGAAAAGAATAACTTTCACCCAAAACTCAGCAAGTCATTCCCTTGTACGGATGAGTTTCGGGCTGCAAAGGTTCTCAATCCATACACAATTTTGTTTAATAAACTCTCATGCTAGAAACATGAATAGACTAGAATACGGCGATAGAAACGAGTCGTTTGGCCCAATCCTTGTTTGATACCCAAGACCTAATGCCGTGATACCAAAGTCCCATGCCTTGATACCCAAGTCCCAAGCCATGATACCCAAGTCCCATGCCTTGATACCGAAGTCCCAAGCCATGATACCCAAGTCCCATGCCTTGATACTCGAGTCCCATGCCTTGATACCCAAGTCCCATGCCTTGATACCCAAGTCCCATGCCGTGATACCCAAGTCCCATGCCGTGAAACTCAAGTCTCATGCCTTAATACTCAAGTCCCATGCCGTGATACCCAAGTCCCCTGCCGTAAACAAGACGAAAGACTTGACCGGTACAACCGTCACCTCACTCGCCATTTGAGTCATATCGCGATCATGCACAGCGCGGAAGTGAACGCAAAGCCCTTCTTGTTTGGTGAGGCTTCATCAAATGCAGGTTATAACACGACCCTCTCAACACGCAACAGCCTAGCACTTAATCGGACGGCAGTGTCAAGAGGGAAGCTTGACTGAAGCCATCGCATGTTACCAAATTCTCATTCATGGACAGCAGGGCTCAAGTCGCTCCTCAAATGGAGATATTTATGAGGTAATCTAACAGGGTATGTACTGCTTCAGCGGACAAGCAGAGGAATATTCCCTTCAAGGATGAACTTGCATTAATAAAGAATAAGAAATTTTCAGGTGACAAGTTTTGCTATACTTGGAAATGAACCGAATAATTTTAATTTTTTATGGATGAAATATTTACATTAATTTTCAGCACTGTATGTTTTTATGCTTGCTTATTTGTAGTTTGAGCAGAACATTTGGCCAGACAACGGATTACTGCTTCACTAAATCCGAATAATATTTATTAAATAAGCTCATACAAGACGTCAGATGCTGTGCCAGCATGCATATATCTACATCCATAACTAAAATGCATAGTGGTACTACATGCTTCGATATCATGGAATGAAAATTCGTCTTGACTAAGAAACGTAAGAAATGTTTACCCATATCTGAACACAATTCGTTTCCGACGATTCATAGATGCAGCAAATAAGTTTTTTGAACAAAGAATGAACACATTCGTAGTGTCGCTGAAACAGTTTCAGAAAATACAAAGAAAAAAAGAAAATGCTTTATTTCTTCAAGACGTTATTCACTTTTGCCACGTGAAAATACCTACTGAAGAATAAGCATTTTGGTTTAGCCAGCATTTTGCAAGCCGAAAACGGTGCTCTAAAATAATGTTATGGGATGACCAATTTTGCCCTATGGTGGCTCATTTAGCTACTTTATCACGCAATGACCGACTTTAAATTTTACGGCTTTTATGGGTGCAATAAATTTTGACAGGCTCAATCTTTATGAAGTATCGAGGTAAGGAAGTCAGGCACCTCACTAGAGAGATCCTCGGTCACAATAACAGCTGGCTGGCAAATGAGGGTCACAATAACAGCTGGCTGGCAAATGAGGGTCACAATAACAGCTGGCTGGCAAATGAGGGTCACAATAACAGCTGGTTGGTAAATGAGGGTCACAATAACAGCTGGCTGACTAAAAAAGATTAAAATAACAGCTGGTTGACTAACAAGGATTAAAATAACAGCTGGCTGACTAACAAGGATTAAAATAACAGCTGGCTTACAAACAAAGGTCAAAATAACAGCTGGCTTACAAACAAAGGTCAAAATAACAGCTGGCTGACTAATGAGGATCAAATAACAGTTGACTGATCAATGAAGCTTGGAATGACAGCTGGCTGACTAATGAGGATCAAATAACAGTTGACTGATCAATGAAGCTTGGAATGACAGCTGGCTGACTAATGAGGATCAAATAACAGTTGACTGATCAATGAAGCTTGGAATGACAGCTGGCTGACGAATCACGGGATTCTAAGCTCATGAGAAATGAAATTTATTTCCGTACATAGAAATAAATCACGAGTTGTTTTTCTAGTATACGTTCGATATTGTCAAAGTTGACAACGTTATCAGCGCATTACACGCTTGAAGAATAACATTTAAATATGAAACAACTCTAGATTCATCGGATACGAAAATTTTAATACAATGGACGAGTTATTTTTGCTTGATTCATCTTTACAACGTAAAAGGCGGTCTCAATATTTAAAAAAAAGAATAATCAGGTCTGTTTCTCTGCCTAAGTAACTGACACCGAGTACTGAATGCAAACTAATAAACGTGTATGTATGTAAACAACTAACAAATTGGGATTCTGTGTGATATTTGAGACGGACCTAATTTTCAATGATACGAAATAATCTTCAGAGCTTCGTTGGGATGTTCGCTTAATTTTTGGCTCGAAACATAATTGAAGGAACAATTACCTGGGGAAAGGGCGAATATTTTAAGAGCAGTGGAAGACAGCACTACGCTTCACAATAGTACATACAGCTGAATAGAATTCTTATTAAAGACAGTAGGAGCGTTATTTGAATATACGTCTAAAATTTACTTTACAAGTATTTTATTTACAAGTTGTTTTCCATATTTTTATCTTTCACTAAAGAATTTTGCTCAAAATTTTGCCGTTGGTGTGTTCACCATCTCTCGTTGTCGTCACCACAAATACGGACAGGAAGATGTAAGATTGATTAGATGCTAGTCTTGTGAGTTTAAACCAGTGTTCAAGAATTATGCACAATATTACTATAATATTCAAGTGCAAACATCTAGACAATAGCAAACAAGGACGTCTGTAGGTATACCCATTTTTATGAACTTCTACTCATTTTCTAAGATTCGTTAAGAAACTGCAACCGATGCAGAAGTTTACAACCCATTGTTTTTTATAGTAGAAGTTCAGAAATACACGAATTTCAGAAGAAAATTTGTTTCGTCTCCTTCAGCGTTAACAAAAATTCCGATGTACAGCAAAAAGTTGTAACTTTTTAGCAGTTTTGAGAAAAGAAAATGCTACAACTTAATCGTCATCAATTCACTTTTTACGATGCATTTGTGACCATTTTAGAGGGTTAATGTGTCTGACTTTCATTAAATTAAATTGTCATGTAAATGCCAGTTCACTTCTTTTATTTCAGAGTAAATTTAATTCTTTACCCTCTAACATTCGAGCTAATAATAATAATAATAAGTCGTAGTGTGAAAACTAGTATTTGCTGAACTCAAGATATGGCATAAGGTAAAAAATTAATATCAACATCGGAAGCCACTACAAACTTCTGACTTCAGCATCACCATCAAATAACATCACTGATTTAGTCAAAAATGTACCCAGAAAAACATGAGTAAATAAATGTTACGGAGACTATTATCAGTGCAGCGTTTAAAGTATATATTACTCTGAAAAAATACAACAAAAATCTGCTGATCAAGAAAGGTGATGAAGTAACACATTAAGAGGAAATATACTTTGAAAGATGGGTTACTGAAAATTTTAAAAACATTTTTTCTTTTTCTGCGTCTCGGCTTATAATGTATGAAATACGTATGTAGCTTCACTTTTGATTTACTAGAGAGAATAACCTCTTATTTAAAGAAGACGTATAATGGCTAAAGTGAGATAGAAAATTAGGAACACTTAGCCATCATCAGGTGAGTTTAAAAATAGGATTAGAAAAATACGTTTATTCCCATTGTCAAACTTGGTCTAACTTAATGAAAGGATGTGTGTATACTTAGAAAATATTTGAATTTCAACAAAAAATACGAATAATATCCATGAAAATTTGTGTTCCGTAGGTTGCGCGGTCATTTCATGCGATGTGTTCTTACCTATATTGTTGCCAAGGCCTTCGTGTCTACGAAACAACAAAAGTTGAAGTCTTGGGGATACAACGTTCTGCTTCGACGTCTTAGAATCTCCTTATGCAGTCACACTCAGCGATCTAGTGTTGACTTTGCACTGAAGGTCAGAAGCAGCTGTACAGAACGCAATGTTTTTCTTATGTGTTTCTTATGAAAAACTACCATCCTAACTATCATGGAAAGCCAGATTCTAAAAAAATATTTCTCAAACGAACAATTAATTTAATTTAGCTATAAAAACTATATAAAAAACACGCACATTTTCACATAACTAAATGAGTATAAAAAGATTTATTTCTCTCATGCCAGAGTAGTTTGATTCTTTCAAATCTAAAATCTTCATCAAAATTTGCAGCACAACAACACATGTAATGTTTGTTAAAGATTTCATGAGGCCGCTTTCTAAAATTCAAATATCTGATATTTTGATTAGAGAAATTAAGGATTTCTGGGACCATATTAACAGGAAAAATGATAAAATTTTTGCTGATGGGACAAACGTCAAGAATGTGCTATATAGTATGAAGAAAATTAGTTACAAATACTGTTTAATCGAATCTTTACGAATGAAGAAGAAAAGTAATAGCGTTTCTTAGGTTCTAATATCAGAAATATACTCAATTTTATTGAATTTCCCTTTCGTTCTTTTCTGTAGTTCTCAGAACATCCAGTCATATCAGAACAGTTGTTCTCATGTCATTTAATGGACGTTAAATGATGGCAAGGTGGTTGTTGCTTTAATACGCTGTTTTCTCAAATTTGTGTCTAAGATATCGACTTCCAGTTATTTATTTCTTCAATGGCCACATGAGCTTGAAGAGATTCTCGTTTTAGTTTTTTGATTCTTACAGGAAGGAGATTGGTAGGTAAATCGTCATGAAAAGTGGCGTCAACAGCAGAATATTTCTGTGCTATGGATACTGACTTGATCACCAGGAACATGTTCGGTTTAGATACAATTTTAATTTCCTACTTCAGATGATAGTGTTCTGTTCTGTTATCACTCATCATCAAGGTGTCACGCCCTTGATGCGATGGCAACAAATATGTCCAGCTATTATTTCTTGGACTTGTGGTAATCAGTCTCTCAAGTAAAAATATTGTAATTCTGACGAAAAATTCAAATTTTTCTCATAAATGTTGTTGGATACATAATTCTTATAAGCATAAACGCCAATGACATAAATCTATTCCACAAAAGAGGTCGTTCTCATTCATTTATATTTAGATTCGAAGAGGCTCACATCTTAGGAGTAAGTGAATCATCGATAAGGGATTTCTCAAGATATAATAACATGGGTGTGCAATAAATTTCACTCCCTCAGGAAATACTAATGTATTCTACGTCTCATATGAGTTAGTGCGTGAGCTCTCTGAATACCGGCCGTTCTACTGCATAAAAAATTAGACTTGTCCAACTCTGCTAATGAACGACAATGTTTTCCCAAAATTAGGCAAGAAAAATACAATTTACTCAAAAAACGTGATTATTTCTAAGTAACGAATATAAACTTTTTATTCGCAAACATAAACATAGAACTTTGCCCAAACAAGAGCCTTGTTTGTTAAACTTATTCAATGCAAAAGTATTCCTGCCTGCCTCACCAAATCAAGATAGTTTTGTTTCAGCTCGCGTTGTTCTTAAAGTGTGCTACATCTGCCAGAGGCTTCACCTGAATTTACAAGTAAAATCATGATACCGACAGTATCTTTTTTGAAGACGCTTTCTGCGTTACAGTTGAGGGAAGCTATTTACATGGGTGATTTCAAAATCAGATTGAAATCATTAGAATCATTTGGAAATTCATCGAGAAGCTCATATTTAAATCAAGAAAGAAGGTATTTGTTCTTTCAAGTATACATGTTCTCGGGAAAATTTCACAGTTCTACGGTTTTTAAGTTACGCTTTTGCTCTAAATGGCTACCGACAAGCCTTGATTATGTGACCCACAGGCACAAGTGATCACATAATCGCACACAAAGGATAGCTTGAAGTCAGCAAAGAGCTATGAAGAAATTAGTCATTGTAGTGGGTAATGAAAACAAAGCCCATACCTATATAATGCCAACATACGAACCATCAATTGCTTGCTAAAGCCCTTGCATCAAGCATACGTTGATGCAAGGAAATTTTAGGCAAAGTTGTTAAGATGGTCACATCACAGCCATGAATTAAAGTCGCTGTTAAGATCACAACCATGAATTAAAGTCGCTGGTCACATCACAACCATGCATTAAGGTCGTTGGTCGCATTACAGCCATGAATTAAAGTTGCTGGTCACATCACAGCCATGAATTAAAGTCGCTGGTCACATCACAGCCATGAATTAAAGTCGCTGGTCACATCACAACCATGAATTAAAGTCGCTGGTCACATCACAACTATGAATTAAGGTCGTTGGTCGCATCACAGCCATGAATTAAAGTCGCTGGTCACATCACAAACATGAATTAAAGTCGCTGGTCGCATCACAACCATGAATTAAAGTCGCTGGTCACATTACAGCCATGAATTAAAGTCGATGGTCACATTACAGCTATTAATTAAAGTCGCAGGTCACATTACAGCCATGAATTAAAGTCGCTGATCACATTACAACCATGAATTAAAGTTGCTGGTCACATTAAAGCCTTGAATTTAAGTCGCTGGTCACATTACAGCTATTAATTAAAATCGCTGGTCACATTACAGCTATTAATTAAGGTCGCTGGTCACATTACAGCCACGAGTTAAGGTCGTTGGTCAAGTCTATCCTTGGCAGGGTGACAAGGTCATCGTAAGCTTGTACAATCACACTCCGTTTAACAAGCATTTATTTCCATTCGTGAGTTGGCATTTAAATTAAATATCAATGTAGGCGTCTGCTCTTTTCCCTCTCTAGTGTAAGCGTCTGCTCTTTCTTTGTAATTTCAGTTGTGGGTTCTTCCATGCCTCGGTGTCTGGATATAAAAGTGTTCGTGTCATTTACAAGCCCTGAGTAATTTATTTACCTGTTGACTGAAATGATTAGTTACGTTTGCAACTTATAACAATAGAAAATATTTGAACTTGTACTTCAAATATCTTCACGCACTTTATAGAGAACAAGGTCAATGAATATGGTAACATATGTGTCAAGAACAGATGTTTTTTTAATCTATTTTTCCCATGGATATATCATACACAAGAACGAAAAATACCCTGCTTGCTACTTTTGAAAGCGTTTCAAACCTTGTTCATAAAACCTTTAAAACTTTTTCAATAAAAACCTTTAAAATTTTAACAATAAAAGCCTTTAAAATCTAGGTTGACAACACTGATGGAGCGTTGGGCCTCTCGCTAAGACTGCCAAAATAAAGGGGAAGGAGTAAGCTGGTTGACTTAACTTTGAAATGACTCGAACTCGGATACAAACAAGAAGGAAAGAGGTGATTGATGCCTTTGCACTAGCTGTGAGGCTGACTAACCTTCAATGCTCTATGAATTCTACATAATTAAAAACTTCATATTTGATGCAGTTTGAATACTAATTTAGTGCTCCTATCAGCACTTTCCGTTTTTCTTACATTACAATAATTAATCTTTTATTGTCAAATATTTTATCACAAATATTTGCATAGTTGTAAATACATTCTACGGTCTAATATCAGTTCATCTCTTCCTATGTTTCGCTTACTCCGGTCGGGCACAATCAGTCGTACCTGACAAATCTCCTTATCATCATACGCGTAAATAATGATAAGGAGGTGTAAAAGCAGCAGATACACACGTGACGTCATCAGTTACCAGCTAATACATACATGACTTCTTCGGTTACTAGTTTATGCACACGTGACGTCATCAGTTACCAGCTAATACATACATGACTTCTTCGGTTACTAGTTTATGTACACGTGACGTCATCAGTTACCAGCTAATACATGCATGACTTCTTCAGTTACTAGTTTAAGCCCACGTGACGTCATCAATTACCAGCTAATACATACATGATGTTATCAGTTACTAGTTTATGCACAGGTGACGTCATCAGTTACCAGCTAATACATACATGATGTTATCAGTTACTAGTTTATGCACAGGTGACGTCATCAGTTACCAGCTAATACATGCATGACTTCTTCAGTTACTAGTTTATACACACGTGACGTCATCAGTTACCAGCTAATACATACATGACTTCTTCAGTTACTAGTTTATGCACACGTGACGTCATCAATTACCAGCTAATACATACATGACTTCTTCAGTTACTAGTTTATGCACACGTGACGTCATCAGTTACCAGGTAACCTCCATGTTTGTGATTAAATTCAGTAGCAGATCACCGTACAGAACTTCAATCTTTTCTGGCTAATTAGCTTTCTATTGCATGCCTGGTTTCAAGCATATACCGGGAAAATGATCGCCCACATCATGTTCGATACAAACTTCATCACGCAATATACCAGGTGAACATAGAGCGTCGAATTTTTAAACGAGTTTAATGAGGTGAGCTTAGCAAGCTTGCGCTCAATTTCGTCTATTTTGACGCGAGTAACTCCTCATTTTTACTATCATAATTGCTGCAAACCCAATGATTCATCTCACCATTTTAATTTGTACTCTCAATTCATAGGAGGAGCAAGGGGCTAACGGTAACATGATGAACTCAGTTGGAATTTAATCTCTTCATTCTAATGAAATATTTACTCGCTCCTGATTGGTATGAATAAATCCAATCCCAACTGAAATCCGAAACATTTCCCGGGGGAAATTCTTACATGTGGGAGTCTGGGTATGGAAAATAACGATAAGTCTTCGGTGAAATACGTCGTATCTGCTCTCAGGTGTCTAGGTGCAATTGCAAACGGCGCATTTCCCATCGGGTAGTCGGCAAATGAGCTTCTAAAAAGTTTCTTTTTGTGTTTGCACAGCAAAAAGTTTCTTTTTGTGTTTGCGCCGCAAAAAGTTCCACCTGTTGGACTGCTTTCTATGTTCTAGCTGTGTGATGTATTCGCTTGGTTCAATTCGTGAAAGAATAACGACCTGCTAGAATTTATTTGCAGCTTTTTCTATTTCTGAAGGTTTGATGGGGAAATCTTTATTCCCTTATGTTTACCTTTAGTGAAAAAGATATTATACACGTCTATCAAGTTTGTTACTAATTACTTATGTATAAGATCAGGCAGTTGCTTTATTTCCTGGAACAATATCCATAGTTATTAAGGAATAGGTTTTCTTAGAAAATTATGCACAAATTTAACTCCACAATGGTTGAATCGTGATGTTACGCATTGTGACTTGCAAACAGAGAACAAAATGTAAAATGTTTGTTTCTGTGAGATAAAAGACACATTTGGTTTATGCATTTCATCAATGAAAATAAAGGTTCATTAATATTAGTGATTCTAGAATTACATAGGGTTGTCAGAACGTCACGTTTGATATAACTGTCATTCCAAAATAAATGTCATATATGTCACAGAAAACAAGATGAAGAGTGTTGGAACACTTGGTCAAACTAAAAAACTGATCGCCGAACACCTTTTAACTACATCCCTTGAGTAAACTGTATCATTTCGCCCAACATTCTAATATTTGTGCATAAACTTCTATATTGTAATTGTATTTTAGAAACAGTTAACTACTGTACATTTGAGTAACTTAGACTGATGAGCTTAATTTAGCTGAAGGAATCTGCTGGAGTTTCACTTCCAGTAAATTTCTGACGTGCAATCTAGCCAAGAATTCCAGCCGATAAACATTTTGAGCGCCTGACTGCGTGAGTCACCGGAAGGCTATTTCCATTTGAGTACGACCTTTTTGGCTTAATGGCCTACATCCCTGACGATTATACTTACAATGATCATAAAGCATGCTACTGCTCTGTCCATTCAGTGTGAGACAATCTATCGATGTGCAGCCTGTTGTCATATATATTAGGTGGGAAGGCATTTGACCAGTTTCTTCAGAACTACTTGAATAGCTCTGGTCGAAATGAAGTGTAATTTAACGTGGATGTTTTCTTCATTCGCCGAATCGGAGAAAGAAAAAGTTGGCCCTTGGTACTTTACGTGAGAAATAATGGTTCCAATCGATGAAGCTTCAGACAGAAAATATTGTTAATTTTTTAAATGTGACTACCAATTTTAGTGTTAACAGTATTTAACTGAAAATTTTAACACAAGCCACAACAGAAATAAACACTATTTTACAGTTCAAAATGTGGGACGTTCATTGAGTGAACGGCAATTAAAATCAAAGATTCTGGTAAACAAGAGTTGAGATAAAAAACTTAGAGGTAAACTGCAAGTATTTTTCTTAAGTCTCCGGAAATCTGTGAATATGAACGCAGAAATAGGGTTCACATGAGCAATTTCTTTGCAACGTATTTTGAAAAGCCTATATATTAGAGTTTCATCAGGGGTCCGTTTAGAGGATTTTACACGTCCGACTCAACAAATTTACCGCTTGCACACAGTGCTTTTGCGTTCTTCCACCCTGAGGCAAAAAGCAGTTAGGGTAAAATGTAAGAAGTATCTCTTCACCTAAGCGGAGCTGGATGTAAGAAAAATGAAAGAGGCTAAACATCAATTGCAGTCTAGACTGTCAGGACGTTTCCAGGCTCAAGAGCCTACTTTCTTTAAGAGCCTCGGACTCTTGAGGTAACTTCTTCCGCAAACTTCCCAAGTTCCTGTCAAATTTGGCTTCGAGGAAGCACGTCTATCGATTTTATATATTGACGACTTACTGCTAAAAGCGATGTTATGTTTTATTATTAGACAAAATCCTCAACTAATTAAACAGTAATTTTTCTTTGAATGGCCATTCACTTTGAACATAAACTTAATGAAAGGATACTTACAATCAGCAGTTCTGTTGGTACATAATTAGCCTGTGTTTAATGGAAAAAAATGCAATGAATTTTATATCTTCCAAATTATAATGCTCAAACAGTTCAATGCGACCGCCAACGCTTCTGTTCTATTGAGTAGGTTTGAGTGAAAAAAATTATGACGAACTTGGATAGTTTCGAGGGTTGCTGTTGGATCATTTCTGTATACGGACTTTTTAATTTTCCAGAATGAGGTAACCTTGATTTTACGCAACTTATATTGACTGTAGGTTACAATAATGTTTGTGATATTCCATAAATTCTTTCCTACCATGATGCTTTAAAACACTTTCTGCAGGAAGGGATTATAATTAAAAGATGGATATAATTTAAACAGTAAACTCTCACAGCTACAAGTTGCATCGGATGTGTGGATTTTTGTTAATTAGATCTGCATCTGCATCCGAAGTGAAATAATTAATACTTATTAAATCTTGAAATGCTTCAAAACATCATAATTTTTGTTGAACCATAATTTCAAAAAATGGTTTCAGACTAAGTAAGGGCTCCCACTAGAAAATTCAGTATCCGATCATTTCTTTGAAGGCCTCTTTAAGTAGCTCTTAAACAATCATAAGATGCATATCCTGACCCTTGTCAATTATGCTTCTTTCAGTCAATGTTCGTTACTTCCTCCCCTACTCCAAAGGAATTTTCAAAGAATTTATAATCACCCTGTCTTTCCTTTCAATTTCAATAACAAAGGCCATAATCATATTTCATAACCATATTTAACCAACTGTAACATCAACAACCCTGCAAAGTCAACTGGCTGAAACTTCGGCTATGTTACGACAAAAATTTTCGTTCTCTTTATTTTAAGGCAGTATATTCTGCACACATTAAGCCAGAATAATTGAGTGTGTAGTCAAAAGCTTTCAACCATGTCCAATCTCAAGTAATTTAAATAAACCACGAACTTAAAAATGTCCAAAATCATTATTTCAACGGTGATTTAAAGCCTCATTTTAATTCATATTCATTCATTTAATCCATAGAAATTTTTGAGTAACCAAATTTTCAATCACCGAAATCTACATAAAATGATCTAGCGTCAGATTTCCGGCTCTGAATTTTTTACTTTACTGAAGTCAATCCTGGTCACTGTGCTATGAGTCATCCATTTCAATCGTAAGTTAAACATGGTGATGTTAACCCGTAGACTTAAATGTAGATACCGTTGGTAGTGTAGAGCTACGGATGAGAATTTTAATGTAGCATGGGATGACACATGAGTAACGTACCGAACTTGTTCAGAAATTCAGCAACAAAATAATTATGAGAGATAAAGGACTTTACCAATAATAATAAGTGGTAGTATTAATTATCAGAAATTAATGAAAATTTATCAGAATGTATATATTTTACTGATTGCATATGCCTTTAAAATTTCGCGAGATTTAACTCCAGAATAGTGTGCTACTTAATTAGGGGACGAATAAACGAGTTTAATATCACCTGCCATGTTGTCACTGAAAAGATATTCAGAGTATCAAATTTCAATATACCAAATGTCGTTCTATACGAGAATAGCTTCTTTCGATTCTATTTTCATAAATTAGTTTCAAATAATTGTTTAAACTATAAAAATAAAAGCTTAGATATTTTGCCAATTATAATTTTTTTTAATATTCATGAGATATTCCTCAAATAAAAGTACGTTGTTCTATCGTTCTTGATGAGTTTTTTTTCACTGAATTTCGATATTTATTTTTGGGTACACAGAGTTTGACTACAGTTTGACCTTATTTAAATGTTTTAGTCATGGAAATGTGTTGTAGTATCCACCATTTGGATCCGACATATTGCCTTTTTTTAGCAGTTTTAGGATCCAAAAAGAACACATTTGAAAACTAAAAACTAAACACTTCTCTCACGACCGAATTACTCTCGGGGCAGCATAATTTTTAAATTCTTTGTGGTTCTGGTAGTGCTGGTCACACTTTTTGGTCAACTTGTTGAGGCAAAAGTTCTTGCCCCGACTTTTATGAGAATAAATGAACCTAGGGAAGGAATTTTCTGGCACGACTTTTCCTGTCCCGTTCTATGGGACGCAATGCTTAAAATTTTATTTGTTTTAGTAGTCTGGATGCACTAGCTAATTGCAATGGTCGTAGTAATAAGATTGAAACTTGAAATTTAACTGCACAAAACGTGAATGTATAAGTGTTATACAGAAAAATGAGTTAAGAATAATTTACTGATCTGCGAGAGATGTGATATTTTTAGTCCTGTTGAAATACACTGCAAAATGAAAGAATTATCAAGCAGCTGAAACGCAAGCTCGCACTCCTTCACATGGCAGCATTGGCCCTTCCGTTAACTCCAGTCAACAGTTCTTACAATCCTCATGAGCAGCGATTCTTGGAAAAATAACCATATTGTTACGAAGACTGCTTCTGGATACAAGATAAGAAGAAGGGACTGTTTCAAAAACTAACCTTGCAAAACAAGAAGTTTTATTGCTTACTTTAAATTTAAATTTAGTTTAACGCTTGTTTGTAAATATTTCCAATGCAAAAATTTGTCCTTTTAATCAAAGACTCGTTTGAATACTGTTAGTCAGTTCACAATAAGGCAAAGTGATTGACTCACTTTGGTTCGATGTAAGATATTCAATTGACTTTCTCATTCTAGTTTAATACGAATATTGAAATGACAAATTTTTAACATTACTCAATGTTATAATTACACTGGAAAAGAAGAAAATAGCCCAGAGAAAACAGTATTTATAAGGTCTATCTGTTCTTTCATTTACAGCGGATTGATTTGATGATACATTTGACCATGTTTATGGAACAGATAAAACGCGAATTTTTGCGTTCGACGATTATGCGTTGAGTGGTACTTGTTTGCCCATATTCGTGGACTTCCTCATTAATTCATTAGGAACCACTTAAATTTGAGACGCAATTACTGATCATATTATTTTTATTGCAGATACATGCCATTTACGACTAATGGCCTCGATTTTATTTGAAGTTATAATTTTTGTTGATAGATCTCAATAAATAGTAAGTGGTGCAAGAACGTTCAATGTATTTCAATAGTGTTCAATGTTCAGGGATACTGAACTAATGTATTTCAATAGTGTTCAATGTTCAGGGATACTGAACTAATGTATTTCAATAGTGTTCAATGTTCAGGGATACTGAATTCTCTTTTTGTATTGAGTAAAATTATTTACAAAATAATTATGAACAACATTCATCTAATAATTAACTGGTTTGCCTAAAAGTTAAAGCTTAGAAAATGCTGTGAGATCAAATGGGGCACGCGTGCTTTTTAAGGATTAAAATGAGACGAAAATATTTTTTGAAGAATGATATTAGGCGAGAATACTTTTGCAGAAATTAGGCTAAGTGCATCGTGAGTTTTTACTGCAGAGATTCCAAGTCTACGAAGTGACATTGAAAACTTATTTTGTACAGCATGTATGCAGCAGCCCATCGTTCAGGTTATGAGAAAATGGAGACCTTTTCTCGTCCGAATCAATGAAAGGAACATGAATTACTACTCATTTTTGTCTCTTTTGAAGGCTCATTCGGAAGATGCAGTCCCGCTGGAACGATCTCGAGCGTTCTTCATTATATTATTTATCTCTTAACTCTGCTGTAAAAATGGTGACTCAGGAATATCACGATGTATTTTACTGCATCATCTTTCATCCAAGACTTTATGAAAGCCACAGGACTTCAGGACTTCGTTACTGAAGTTCCAACATGTTTATATGTCGTTGCATGGGATAGTGTAAGTCATTCATTCACTTCAATACGCGATAAGTTTTACCTATAAGGTGATCAAAATCGTGTCGAACAACGTTTTTCTATTATCCACAGAAACATCGAACTACGGATACACAAAAAATGGTGCAATAAATCGTCATTTTTTAGGATCGACTGTCGTGAACAGTTATAGTTATACGCTTCATATTGAGGGCATTGTTAGAAGTACTATATAATGGTTTTTCTACCGATACCTTCATTTTTTCCGTTCATTTTTATAGATCTGTTAGAAATTCTCCGATACGACCTTTTGTCAGCACTGTGAGAGAAAAACTATCTACTAGATAGAAAGATCACTGTTCATTTTTTCTATTTATTTTCGTCTCTTTGAACCCGTCATCTGATTCAGAAAAAAATAGCCTGTTTGCTCTGAGTCAGCTGGGGTATATTACATCCCTCCTGCATTGTGATCTGCCTTTTTTTTGAAGTAGCTATTTTTCTGTCGACTTCAATAGCCATTCATGAGTCATTTTTACTTGAATTTTATTTTATGTACAGTACTCATTCCTAACAACTTTTATTTATAAATGAATGCATTATCTGAAAGCACAGATTTAAAAAAGTTTAAAACATACGAAACGGATAATACAGTCCTTCTCGATATCTATAAAAATTATCATAGTAAATCTTTATCATACCTTATAATTAGATGAACGCAATTCTTGTCTCATCAGTGAGGAAAAAAATCGTTAATGCACAACGGCTTCCATAGATTCGGGAGCTAAAGCAGCTTATGAATTAAACTCAGAACAGAAATAAAACACCACCATCCTCGTACTGGGTTCAGATTTCAGTGCATACAACTCACATTATAATGTACAAGTGCGTGAACTGTTAACATGATCCTTAATGCAGACGGAGACTAGTATTTTGATCTGAGTTTGGGGCTTGGTTGTCAACTAATTTTTACGACACTTGTAGTTTTTTAGTGCATGTATTTCGTGTAGCGACGGCCACTTATCTGCTTTAAAAAGAATGTCTTTGCAGGGCAAGGTAGCAGAAAAAAAGACCCCTTCCACGAGTTCGAGTCAGGTTTCCTCAGTCTGTTTACGATTAGGAATGACGCATGTGGCTCCTGTTTCAAAGTCTTGGACTAGTTGGATGAAATAAGGAAGCCAAAAAACAGGAGCATGAGTCGTGTTACCTGCAGAGGCAAAGTGAGTGGATCTATTTTCGGTTCTTCCAAATGACTTCTTTGAATTATTTATGTAAAAACAGACTTAGGCAGTGAATATAAAAACATATGATCGCTTATTGAATTTGTGAGACGACGGTTGTTAAAATTTATGCGTCGGTAGAAAAAAATAGTTGTGCTTCAGAAATAATTGAAAATCCAAACTATAGACAAGCAAACTATCGATTCGGAAACGATAAAAAGTAGAAGGGGATTTTTTGTTTAAGGTTCAATATATATCTTATGTTCTGCTTAAATATATTGTTCCCTCAATACTTCTACTCATGAAAAAGTGCCAATGTCTGAAACGATTCCGAGTGACTGAAAAACTCAATTTGGTTAAGATTCCGTACAGAAGTGAAACAATGCTCGTAAGAATCATTTTCATATTCGTAGAAATCATTAATTAGAAACAATGACATGCATGTAGGACAACTGTTACCTCTCATTTTATTGAAACTTCCAAAAACAGTATGAAATTTTCCACACTGAAAAAAAATGTTTCTTCATGTACGAATGCACACAAAGAATGACAAAATAATTATGAATAATTAATGAGTCAGTTATGGAAGCAACAAAGTTTTTGTTGTCGGTTCCATAAGCGCAACACAAGTTTTTTCTTACCACATCATTTAATTACTGATGAAATGTTACCCAAACTAAACTGTCGGAATTTGCAGCTCTTGAACTGCGCTGCAAATTCCTCCTGTCACT
>VCRD01000028.1:189656-370848 GCA_006783055.1 Trinorchestia longiramus
GGATTGTATAGTGACTCGGACCCCATCGGTTTACAAGCACTTTTTTTCGGTGAATGTTCCTCACATAGTATGGCTGCGCACACAGTTCACATAGCCGATAATCTATTCTACTGTATCGTACGATTGATTTCTTCTAATTGATATTTAAGAATCAATGAACTATATTTTCACACATTTTCATTGAATACCAACTGTGATTGTATTGCTTGTTAAATGCTCCAAGGAATTTGCTGTGTTCACAGTGGAACCACAGATTAGTCCTAGAGGCGAAGACCATTTCTCTCAGATATCACAACTAATTGCAAGAATGAGGATTTGTGTTCCAACTGATTCGTGATTACAAGCCTACGTAGAAAATTGGATAGAGATGTGAAATTGAAAAGACCGCGTCAAAAAGATAGAAAACAGAACTTTGCATGGCTTCATGTTCACGAGAATTCAGTTATGTTCCTTAGATTTTAAATCAGCCGAATTCTTTGCATCTAGAAAAATTATAATATTTTTTGACGGTATTTTACCGTAAAATTTTGAAATGTTTCATGCAAGAAATGCAGCTCAGCGGCAGGGAATAAAAATAATGCATAGCGAGATATTAGGGCTGTGAACCTCCAAGTACTCGGATTTGATCAGATAAATATATAGATGATAGGAGAAAAAACTTTCTTCATAAAAATCAACACCTATAGGAATATACACAGAAATATGAACAAAAATTCTATTTTAACAATAAAAATACACGTAATTGTATTTTTTTAACAATTTTAAAACAGTTTAAGTCCTTAAAACTTTAGAATAATACTTAAAAACTTATGAATAGAGTTTTCTGCTTCATAGATTATGACAAAAGCATTCGTCAAAATCCTGAATGCAAAATGTTTATTAAAATCAAAACTTTAACCTATAAAGTTTAACTCCAGAAGGTTTATTGAGTTCATTTTTCTCAACTTAAGAAGCTGGAAATGATTCGAAGACCAAAGCTCTTACTAGATGATGAAGCCGCTAATTCTTTTAAAAAATGACTGATTATGTGTCTAAACTGTGCTCAAATCTTTCACCCGTTATAATTGTTCTGTCAAAATTGCATTTAAAGTTTTATTGAAATCTTGCTTTCCATAGCCCTGTTATTCGTGTTTCTTCTCACTCTCCGTGTAATGTTGCTGAAACAAATGAAAAAAACCTCACGGGAGTCGCAAGCGGCAGCACTTCATGTAAATCAAGTTTGACTCTCAAACCACGCAGGCTGTACAGAAATGCCGGAAATACAATGAACTACAGCATCAGCCTGTTATCTTCTTGTACTTTTTATTCTAAGTTTATTTGGTGTATATGAAGGAACCAATTATTCACTGAATATTATTTCATATTTCATACGGACAATATTTTCTACGAGCCACTGCAAATTACCAGGTGTCTATGAAGGAATCAATGATTCACTGAATACTATTTCATATTTAATACAGACATTATTTTCTACAAGCCTCTGGAAATTACTTGTATGCCCCTATTTCGTCACCACATCATTTTAGTACATACTTTGATTTCAAGGCAGCATTGCACTTGCTTGCATGAGAGCCCAAGCGATTTAAATTATATCTTTTACACTAAAGTCGGACGCTTGGCTAAAATATTGTCCTCGAAACTCGGAGCTTGTTGATGAACAGTGAAGATGACAACCACCGTCCTCTACAAACTTTCCTAGTCAACCGGAAAAACTTCGATTGCCGATAGTAATGTAGCTTTCCTTTGTGTGGGAAGAGACAGAGCTGTCGCACCCTTCCTCCAGCCTGAGTCCTGTCAATATTATTGACTGTCTATTTGGCGAGAAAGTTACGAGCTTTTTCCTCGGACTTGCAGAGTAAACTTGGCGTAGTTGTGGGCTTAGTGAGGTTCGGTTAGAGGTATGACGCAGGTACATTGAAAGAGAAAATTCCTCTCTTCATCATTGTTTCAGAGAGACAAATAATGGTGCGAGATACTGTTATACCAATAATTAGTTCTTGAACGCGTTCACTCAAAAGTCAAAACAAACTGTCAGGGATTGCACATGTTTGATAAAAACGGCTTCTCTTCTACATATGATGATGCATCACGGATAAAATGTTATGAGATGTGCATGGGTTCACATACTAAACTATATTATTGGGTTCATGAGCTGATCAATGAATCAATCGCACATAATATTGATCAAAATTTAGTGGTTTCAGCGAGTACAATGAAGTGATCATGTGAGGTCAGTATGCTGTACTCTAATGATGAGCATTAATAATAGAAAATGACAACAGGAAGGAGCCGTTTGGTCCATTCTTGGGTTGCCATCTAAGTCCCATGCCGTGGCATTTAAGGGGATTTTCTCAAGAAGGTTTGTCTTCTGTATTAGCTGAGTAATTTATTTTGCAGTCGCTTTATCAGGAGACCAACTGCGTATTACAGAGAGACAACAAGCTACGCAACAAATAATTCGATACACGCGAATCAAATAAATCGAAAAAAGAAATGCCTCATGAACAGGTACATACACTTATGTTTGAGGTGTAAAAGAAAGATAGTAATCAAATATTTTATCATATAAAATTGTTGCCTAAACTGAGGCATATTTTGTTAAAACACTCGCCTAACATTCTTTTAAATCTAATACAGGACGAGTATATTACTGCGCATTGTGTGAGTATTTAACAGCTCGATTAAGCGTCTGAAGTCTCATAAGCGTTGCAATAAACATGGTATTTTCTACTTATGAATTACTTCTGCCTATTCAGCTATTGTTTCATCGATTCCATCAGCATTCAGGTTAGCCTTGTTTGTTTGAAGTAAATAGTCCACTTTTGTTATAGACCTATATTGATTCTCTGATCCAGTTGCTGTTTGACTACTAACTGTGGGTCATCGACCATCCAGAAAAGAAAATGTTCGGTATTCCTAATTATGGTGTTTGTAAACAGTAGGGAATGCATAGCCACACCAATAATGATGTCCTCAGACACAAGTATCGTAATACACAATAGAACAGTTTCAGCTGGGGAGCTTCATAAGCATCTATTGAATCTTGGAAATAGCCGAAAAGACTATGGCTTCACTTTCAGTTGGATTCATAAATGAATTTTCATCGGCTATGTTACATGTATTTTATATTCACCCAATTCCTAGTAAACTCAACTTATAACCGGCAGAAGCCTTGGATACGATTCTCGTGCTTTCAATTTTAACCCATTTCGTTTTCTTCATTTTAGCGTGTATTATTCTTTTGCTTCTGAGGTACGCGAGTTCAGTGTGTTGATGAGCGTTGTATTTCCTTTGCAGGTTTCTTTACTTTTCTCGCTATGAATAAGACAAAAACGTACACGCTACATATTCCCCTTACGTGATACAGACAACATTGGCGTACCGGAGTAACTAAGGTAAATAGGAATAAAGCGGGCGCTACAAGAGCTATCGAGTCTTTCTTCTCGGTCATGGTTACCGTGAAGTACAGGGTGCAGCAACATAACTTCTTTTTTCAAATCAAAATGCTTTGAAAAGAGGAAATTATGTTGCCGCACCGTGTGTTTACATCTTTCATCCCGCAGTGTGAAGAAACGTACTGACAACAACGAAACTCAAATATCCCTTCTTTACCATGAAAGATTTAATATCACGAATAACTTTAACATCAACCCCAGTTTAAAAATGTCTTGTTGCAAAAAAAGTATCTATATCTTAAACGCAACGCTCATATTATCGAAATTTTATCCTTGATTTTTATGATATACTCTTGCAAAGTGCAATTAATCAAGGAATCTACCAATTCAATAGCTTTTCTGGTCTCATCATTTGTCATAGACAATTTTTTTACAGTAATAATTATTGTCATGAGATATTATTTCTTTTCGCTCCTGCTGTTCATGGAAGCCGGAATCTCACGCTACAGTGCCGCAATAAATTGATTTAAGTAATTTTCAACGAAATTTATTTATTTGGCTTGAAAACATTAAAACTGTCGGGCCAGACACAAAAGCAAGAGACAATTCTACTATCAAGCAGAAAAAGCGAGTTTATTGACCTCACACGCTACTTTGTATATCTGTTCCTGAGCCAACATCTATACATCATATTTTCATAACAGAGAATAATAATAATTTAAATTAGAGCTGTATTGTATATCTGAGAGACTTTTCGTACTAGGAAATTATTTTTTTAGTTTTCAATGTGTAGTTAAGCATTCAAGTCTTCAAGTGCTATTAATGAAACTCAATAGAATATTTATTTCATAATTTGCAAAATATCGATGTTTATATGATGACAAAATCCGCAAAATATAACAGGTTTTATTGCTTTAAAATATTCATTTCAAATTACATTTCAGCCCGATAGGACCACGTCAATATCCATTGGACGCTGATAATATTGCCTCGACCACTGATAAAGATGGAATATTGCCCCGGGCCACTGATAAAGATGGAATATTGCCACGACCACTGATAAAGATGGAATATTGCCACGACCACTGATCAAGATTTCTTAAAGCTCTAGTTTGCATATTCGATTCCGACTTCAAATTAAAGGTAAATTGTTGACTCAGCTTTGGGATTCGGAAGCAGACGAAGAAATGTGTGGAGGTATTGGGTTTTTGCTGAATTTCTAACGCGAATGATTAGCATCAGCTCAGACTAGAATATAACGACAGGAATAATTCGATTGGTCTGGCCTTGGGCTGCTACCAAAGTCCCATGCTGTCTAAAGTTAAGCTAGAAATTATACACACGTATCCTAATCATGCACTGGCACTTCAGAAACGCACAAGTACTTCAGTAATGCACACACATTCCAATCACAAACAGGTACCTGGAGTGAAGAAGGATAGAAGGAAGAGTAACAGTAGTGCTCTCGGTTATCAATATTTACGCATTACACAGAAATTAAAAGACTCCTCGTATATAAAAGTCAAATGGAGCCTATGACACATAATATGGTTTGTTGTGCGCAATAATTATACGACTCACTCACTATACACAGGTATTACATACTTTACGATACTCGACTATTACATTATTTTCTGTACATAACGTACGTTGTTTTGTACACAAATTGTATGACCCGTGACGCTCAATAATATGGCTCGCGCTGTACAACATATATATATATATTGTATGCATATAATAATTATATGTACAGCACATAATTGTATGACTTGTGGTCATAATAATTATGTACAGCTTTGGTTTATAGTTCCTACTTAATAATAGACGTGTGGTTCAAAATAATGATGACTCTTGATTTACATAATTATATAGTTTGATTTGTGGTACACAAGAACTATGACTTGTAATTGACAATAATTACGTGGCTAGCAGTACATATTTATTACTAGACTTGTAGAATATAATAAGTCTTTGACCAATAGAGGACGATGAGTGTGTGATCATTGCACTTAATAGGGAACAGGAGTTCTCGTCATACTACTTTAATTCAGTATTTTATTCTGCTGAAGGGCTCCTTATCAAAAAATAGTTGAGACGTATTTTGAATGCATTCCCAGAGTCAGGAGAAACGATATTTTGGGAACTTGGTTTTAGATTAAATTATAATTTAAAAAAATTAGAGCTTGAGGTATCCTGAAATTTCTTATGAGTTTGTGGTCGTTATTTATGTTTCGCAAGTTATTGTCGCTTTCTAAAAGCCCTTCCAGAATAACATTGTTGAAACTGTGAAAATTTTGTAGCTCTCAATTAGTTGTCATAGCCGTTTTCTTTGTTCTGTAAGACAAGGTTAAGCTTCTGAAGAAGCATTTTAGTCCTGACTGTTCGCTTGAAAAGGGATGTTACGCACTCACGGAAAATAAATATAGTTCTCACGCACGCTTATGTATGTATGGTCATGCATTTATGAAGATACTCATTCTGAAATATTTAACAATATCTGAAAGTGCATTACGAGGTAACAAAAATTTCTTTGTGCACAACATAAGACTGAAAAAACAATTTTAAAAGCCAAAAATCGTTTGTAAACTCTTTTTTTGATTTTTCCTTGCCGGTAATGAAAAAAATAGTTATCAATAATCTCAGCCATTCGATCAACTCAAAATATCCAGCAGTAAAAAGTAAGACTTACTATAATTGAACAATCGGATGATCATCCTTTCATATTTTTGTAAATAACCATCGATTAAATTAAAACTCTAACTCAACTTTAGTTATCACGAACGTTAAAAGGAAGTAAAGATTTTTGTGCCTGCCCTTCTATAAGAACCTTTGATAACCGTAAGAAATCTGCATCAAAACACTCGAAAATTCAGTGCGGGGACTGCCATCCAGTAAATGGCTTGTTATTACTGGGGTACGTAATCAAAGAAGTAATTTATGCATATCCGACACGACCAGCTGCCTCACTGCAGCTACACTCCACAAAGAACACTTTCTTTGATTGCGGTGCTGCGTCACGGATGAGGTCTTCGTTAGCTTTAATACACAAATAATAATCAGTAACTCAACATGATTTAGAAGAAATATACGTGCTCAAATCGTCAACTGATTAAATAGCATATTAAATACCATATTGATTTGATGTATATGAAGGCTATACGACAAATTCAGTAATGAATAGAGGACTTCAAGAATGAAATCTAACCTTTCAGCCAAATACGCTAGTATTATCTAAATAATTTCCATACTTAGAAGAGGTGTACACTGTATTGTTGACCTAAGTTATGCAGTAGTGCTTGCATGCTTCCGTGTTAGCAAAATATCACGGCTATGAATCTACAGAGAAAACTCTTGCCTAGTGTGGGTGTATGTCCTAGTTTACCTTTTCTATGGTCGTGAGTGCAGTTTGATGTATTAGTATGATTGTTCTAACATTAGAAACTGAGAACACGCAACATTGTACGTTGAATTATAGGTACTTAAAGTGAAATACAGCGACTTAAGAGCTGCCAGTTTTCTTACACTTTGAAGGCACAATTTAGTCTTCACTATATCAAGGACTCAAATAAATTCTATATTAGACAGCGATGTGGTGGCATCTGATTTGATGTTTTCAAATAATGGAAAAAATTGCTCTGAGTACTATGCATCATTTCTGAAACTATGTAATAAACATGAACATGCACATGACTACATTTCCGGGTTGCTTTGTAGCAAGTCATTGAAAGAGGTAAAACAAACACTTGAAGTATACTGTAATGCAGAACTTCAAAGAATTACTGTAACAACTGTTAACAGTCTTACTGCTTTTGCGCAGGAGTGGAGATATTCATTTTCAGCGCTTTAATCTTATTTCTGTTACTGCTAAAAACATCGTGAAAATAGATGAACACGTTAATTGAAGTGTTTACATTCGTTTCAAACACCTCGCGTGTTTGCACGTCGTTTTCTCAGTTAGTGAGTCTGCTGCACTTCGTTGTAACTGTAATACAACTGGTAAACTTTCCAATTGTGAAGAGTAAACTAAAGTGAGGCAAACAAGACATCTCTTGAATGCTTTATTGTTTGGAAGTTATTTCTGTTTATAGCACCGAAAAGATTATTTCACTATCATTTTTCTATTTCTCGAATAATCCAAATTCAAAGAAAACAGCGTCTCGAACAGAGCTTAGAAATATGATTATTTGCAATTCTGAATAATGCTTGTTCATCGATCTCTATACCTGTTTTGACTATCGCCGAGAGCAGTTTGATGAAGTCAGAGAGCTGACTTTGATTGAAAGACTTCTTTTTCAAAGGATTTCATAGAGCACCAGTAGGCTTGATCAGATATTGGAATAGAAATGCATCGTTATTTGAAGAGCTGCAGTCCGCATTCTCTTTCATGTGCCACTATAGATAATAAAGCAGGGCGACCGGAGAAGGGGCTTTAAATGTGTTGCTGTTAATTTAATCAATGTCGCCATAGTGATGCATCACAGCTATGTTTCTTTGTTATGTGATTAGAGCTAGACAAATACAGACATCAGGATATTTTCTAAATCACCTAGAAAAAGCAGAAGATACAGAGTTCAGTAAAAGCAAATTGGGCTAAGTGAGACATAGAACGAATCGGGAAGTAAAAAAAAACGAGACCGTGAACTCAGGATGTTCAATAATGAGTAGCACTTAACGTTGTTCATTGTTTGACCAGAATGACGCACTTTCGATAAGTACACGGTCAATAATTAGGGTGGTGTGCGTTGGATTGCAGTATACGGGATCTATCTTTCTTAGCAGTATCCATAAGTGAGGCAGAACATGCTGCTCGGGTTTAAACAAGTTAAACTGGTTTAAAGTGTGAAATAATACCTTTAGAACTTGTTACTAGTTTAATATGTGTGATTTCCTAATCTAGTGAAAATGTTTATAGTTTTCGATTGGGATATTTTACTCTAACTATAGCACGGTCTCCTCCAGAGTGGTCCTTGATATTTTTTATAAATTGAAAGGGTCCCAGGGTTTTCAAATATTCGTTTTGCAGTAAAAAGTAATGTGAGTGAATTATTAAAGCAGTCGGACAACTATTTGAACAGTGCTGGCTGATTCAAATGTATACGAGAATCTCATACATCGAAATGACTGAAGGCTTCTGTAGATATACTCGTGTATTTGAATTGGCCAGCAGTGTTCGGATAATTGTCTGATCTCTTTATTAATTCACACTGTTTTTCTACCTCATAACGAACATTTGAAAACCCTGGAATCTTTTAAATTTGTCATAAAAATAAGGATCACCCTAATGCCTTCACTTGATCAATACTGAAAATCTAGCCTTTTCCACTTTTATTTAATTGGCTTGATTTGTTGTTTCGAAATATGAATGCCATTTCTTATAATTCGAGAGGAAAATTGAAACTGAATTTTATTGCGCATATTCAACATTTTTGCTCAATCCAATCCAATATTCGACATTCACTTGCTCGGTCCAACAATGACTTGCCTGTTTAAAAATTTTTATTAAAAGAGTAACATTACCTTTTTTATTTTTTGAAACTGTGAAACGAGAAAATTAATTCAAAACAACATTTGACTCGAACATAAGTATTGTTGGTATGCGTTAGGAGAAATCTAAACGACAGAAAAAACTTAATATCACGCCAACAGAAATGAAAATCGCTAAATTGATCAAAAACAACGTATATTGTGAACATACCGTGTCACAAGCGACATGACATCGGATACCATGCTGATTATTACGAGAAAAATGCTCATGCGAAGTTGGGCCGGCAATATATAATTAAATTAGCGCTATGCTGGCTGAACTTTGCTACAAACTTATCGCTAAACTTCAGCTTTGTCTTCGAACGAATTTGAGCAGGAACGTTGGAAGCTACATAAACAAGACAGGATGCATAATGCATTTCGTAAACTTTTAATATTTTATACCTTGTGTAGCACACACATGACACAATATTTCGGGCTGAAATTAATTTTAAAAGTGAGGGTTAAATTTAATGCTCAAACATTCAAAGATCATTTTTAAGTCGATTTAAAGATTCATTCAATCCATTAAGAGATTCATAAATAATAATACAGTGCAAACAACAGGATTATTTGGCAAGCTGAAGAAAAATTTCAAAAACTTATTTGACTATTCAAAACATTTATTTTTTAATGCTGTTTTGTAGTGATGAATCTATTTCAATTCTTATAAACGAAAGGACTTAATTATTAAGGATTATTGAAACGTAACGTAGTTTTGAAACTATTGCGCAGTGAAAGTCAAGGCATCGATTTCAGTTTTCATGAGAACAAATGAACTGACTAACACTTGAGCTTACTAACACATTTTCATGAGCTAACACATCTTAGTCTAGAATAGAGTAACAGGACGCTTTCACAGAAATGGATGGCACGTGACAGAAAAATTCTTCGTCTCTGACATTTGAAAATGAACTTAATAACAATTGCTAGAGCAATGCTTTAGGACGGTGTTGAATAACAATTATTCTAACGTAAAAATTATTTCGCTCTGTTAGGAAGTTGACAACAATTACAAAAAAACTAAATACATTTATTGATACAAGGAAGCAATCAAATACTGTCATCGATTCGTTATGGTTAACAGACGAAACAGTTCTGAAGTATTGCTCTGATGTGAAGTTCTGTTCATTGACTGCCTTTAGTTATTCATTATCAAAGAACTTTCTGGTGTTAGGTTCAATAATATACTGATTTTGGAACAGTGACTATGATATGTATTAACTCGCTATTGATCACAGGCGCACCACCGGATGTGAAAAGACAAGAAATCATAATTCATTACAAAGATATACTGTTTTTCGAGCAATTCACTATCAGTTCTTTCACGCATGACGTTCAAATAAAAGCCCAATTTTTTCCAGAAAATGAATTCTTGATGCCGCTAGATTAAAAGCCGTACAAATGCCGGCTCGTAAAGTAATGAACTCTCCTTAAACCAACTCCCAAAAGCGTTGCATTAAGTAGACAAGCTCGGGTACCTCATTACAGGAAGCCGTGTTATCGTTTGCGAACATTGCCGGTAGTTTGTGACTGCATTAGCGAATGAACTCCGTAAAAACCTCAAAAAATACACAAAGGTCTATGACTAAACAGTATTTTTGAGCCACTCGATGAACTCGATGAGAAGATTGAATCCTTAAATTTTTCCGATATCGATGATAAAAACAAATCTTTTGATATATCAGCATGGAAATATTCATGGACCATTTCACAGAAAAACGCTTTCGAAAAAGGGTGAAGTAATTCTCATTAAGCGAGCTTCAATCCAAAAATGTATACACATTTCTCGTCTACTTATGGAATTTTAGTTCCTATGCCGTATGTCCCACAAAAAACCGAACCGAGTATTTATTTTCCTATATCAGTAATACCATCAAAAGAATGAATGTATTACTGATACGGGAACCCTATGAAATTAAATGCTTGCAATTAAATGCTTATGGTATTCTTATGATGGTATTACTGATACGGGAAAATAAATACTCGGTTCGGGTTTTTGTGGGACATACGGTAATTGTTGTCCATACTTTGCATATAATTTCTTGTTTATTGTGTTCATCATTGAGTTGCATCACAGTGTAACAATGCTACATCGAATCGTATAAATAAGTATGAGCTCGTCAGGCAGCAAGAGCAAATCATAAACCCGGTATGATAGCTGGTGATTCTTCTTTTCATTTGCGATCAAAGAAGCTATTTAACATCCAGCGTATTGTGTATGAATGACTTAATTACGTGTATCTTTTAAAAAATGTTCTGTTGTTTTCTTGTCACCCCAAGAAAGGGATTTGTTCTAAAGTCAGCCCGCGTACAATTCCATATTTTATGACTGCTGAGCATATCTTATGCTGACCTCTGCATAAATCTTAGTATTTTTCTCCATAAGTCAAAAAATTAACCGTATCGTCCACTGTCGCAGTGGTTAGGCTTTGCAAATGAATTAAAAATTCAATATTTGATAAAATAAGTGTGAAAATCTGGCTTAAAATTAAATTAGAGTGCTTGGGAATGAGCTTAGACTATATTTGAATTGAAATGCAGTCTCATTTGATCGTGTAATGAAGCAGCACACCAGAATCAATCGAACAATTTAGTTTGGAATAGTGTCGTAAAAATAAGAAATGAACTGTTCGTTACGGTAAGTGTTTCTGTAACTTTAATTTGGAGTTTCATCTGATGCGTGTAAAATAACATAAAACTGCAGTCTTGCTTGCCTTCACCCAAAACGCCTCTCCAGTCAAGCGACCCCTCGAGTAATAATACAAAGATCTTTAAGCTATCACTGTGTCTGTGCTTCATAAGCTAAGGAAAACAGGAACAAGTATCCCTCTGACGAAAATAAAGCTGGCCATGTAGAGTATTTTCATTCGTCTTCTATTTTTCTCTCAAATATGTGAAACGTTTTGATGCTCTTATCAAGGTTTCCTTCTATAATCAACATACAGAAATTTTTACTTAAGCTCAAGTAATTACAGCCTGGATGCTTCATTCTTGATAATTTGCATGCCTAATTTCTTGGCTGGCCTCTTCATGGTCACGTAATAAATTAATCAATCTTTTGAATTTTACAAATCAAGGCTTATAAATCGAAATTTTGAAATAAACACACTTTATCTTGGCTTAAAATAGGATAGAATATGGCAACAGGAACGAGCCGTTTGATCCCTTCGTATGTTGCTACCCAAGACCCATGCCATCTAAAACTATACCAGAGTTATTGTCATACCTTGAATTAGTGCTTCGTAGTACTGTCTTTTTTTATATTTTAACGAGGTTTGACAAATTCTAAACATTCAGTCAATCTATTCGTCTACGTTTCATGATTCGTTCACCGACGGATATGAGCAAACTTCTTCACCGCCAATAGACAAAGAAATTACATGCTCTGCATTTAACATAGATACATAATTTATTTGTTCTAAAATAATATAAAAAATTAATTGCTTTTTGATGCATAAATAATAATGGAGGTTCTAATATATTTTTTCTTTTTTAATTCACTGTCAACAGTGTGTCGAGGGGCTGCTGGTGAGAAACTAGAACGTAAAAACAGCAATACTGAAGGCTTCAAAGAGCCGTTTTATCATATTAATTTGAATATATCTTTTGAAGAAAAATATTTAAATGAAAGAGTATAAAGTTAACAAATAATAATTCATTAGCTGAGTTATACGTACTGTTGGCTGTTAGATATTTTCATTGTTAGTTTGGTGGAGGCAAGTTAATATTGTGTGATACTAAATCAGAGTCTTGGCCCTTTGATGTAGCAAGTGGTCTATTCCGTGCTCAGTACTAATTAGGAGTATTATTTATTATCTTTAATAGGTCAGTAAACTCTTCTGATTACACTGAAGTAAATTTTCAATTTGTTTTTTTCAGCCGTGCACAATTTACAGCTACGTGAACAAATCAATGACTGAAGAAGTATTGTTGCATATTGGAAAATTATTTACTGTATGGAATTAGTTAACTTCCAAATGGTAACTGCAGCTAAAACTCGATTGGTACTGACACAAAGTTAAGTGACAAAGTTCGTTTGTAGTACCTGCTACATCTGTATTGAATTTTTTCTTTTTCCTCAAAGATAATGTTAAAACATTAAAATGCTTTCAATTTCCGAACTGAAGAAGTGAAAGCTTTAAAAGACTCGTAGTATCTGAAATCAATTAAATCTTTCTCTGGTGTATCAATATTCCTAGACTGACGTTACGAAAACATTATTAAATATGAGCCACTACTCTGGGAAAACTCCAATTAAAACTTGAATTCAGGCTGCCCCTGTTAATTAAGATAAGAAAAAGAGATACGAGGAGATCCATGTGAAAAATAGCCAAATTGCCAATGAGGCTGAGACATCGGAGAGGACATGCATAGGGCCTATAAAATTGATCAAAAGAACTTGTGTGTACGTGAATATCCCTAATTTTATTAGGATAAAAAGAAATAGCTGCAAAAAATACAGTAGTTTGGTACCCTGGATAATTTTAATGGGAGCAATTTTTCACATAAAAACTTACAGAACTATGTGAGTTACTTCAAAAGTTTGGAATCATTCATTTTTATCTGATTTATTTCTGACATAATTCAACTTTTCCTAAGTTGGCATAACTATATACCTGAACAATTCGAATGCCGTTCATATTTTTGTACGCATTTTCCAAAGTCAATTCCAGAACCAAATTCCCTGTCATTTCACTTCTTGAGGTAAATTGTGTATATTTTTGCAGTCTGGTTTCCTACAGTGTATTTTACGTTTCCCATGATACATTAGTTTGGGGAAATTGAACAGTAATATGTCATGTTATCATAATCATAACACAAAGTAATATAAAAATTCAGAGATTCCACTGTATGAATTCATTTAGAAGACAATTTTTCAAATTTTCAGTTGTTGCCCTAAATGTTACTTTGTTAAATACGGATTGTGGTGAAGACAAGCACGGAAATTGTGTAAAGACCACTGAACTCCAGCCAAGTCCTTCAATGCAACGACTTTTGAAGCCACCCTAACTAAAAAATTATTGTTACACTGCTGAAATCTGGAATTGTTTCTCCAATTTTCAGGCTAGTAAGAAAAAGCCAATCTATGAATTATGGTTTCCAATTATCAAATATGAAGCTTACAAGCTCTAATTACTTATACAAACGTAAAAATGCAATCTTTACAGAGTACTAGAGAGAGTCAATTACACAATTGTAATTATTTAAAGGTATGTATTACAAGGAACAGAATATCGAAAGACTATATTGTGAATCGAATTGGAGCGAACTTGATTTTTATCCATGCTTTAATGATGAACAAAACACGAGAAAAGTTTCGATTTCGAACATTTAGCTTGTTGTTTAAGATTTGGAGGAGTCACAGTCCTTGCCGAGGTTCGAGGTATTTTGAATTGATGTTTTCCGAAAAGTAACAGAAAATAAAATAACAAAACAATGATAGTTTCGATCAATAATTCTGTACAAAGATAATTCTGCACCAGAATGATTTTACAAATTATTCTAATTTTCCAATTTAAGGTAAAGTCTACTGTTTTGTGAACTCTGAATTCTCTAGGAATGTTGTTTCGACTACAGCTTTAGATTCATGAGTTGATAGTCCGTCCCATCCTAAAAATTGTAATAACCCATGAAAGTTCAAGATATCATATGGACTTTATCTTCACCTACTTAACAAGAGAATAGAGAGTCAAATGCTTAGAACAATATTTGACGAGCAAATCAAAACAGAACATGAATGCTGGAGACAATTTCTCCAACGAATCATTGCAATTATTGGACCTTTCTCTTTACGTGGAGTAGCATGTATTATAGAAGAGATGATGCAACCACTTTCACAAGGCAGCATGAAAATAAGGGATTTGGAGATCCATCATACCTACTCAAAGCCATGGATGAAGCTTATCCAAGCTAATGGCTGAAAATGTGCATGAAGGAATAGTGAAAAGTACAAAAAACAGTGTATCTTAGTGTTTCAATCGATTCAACATCTAACGTTTACAATGTTTATGTATTCACCATTATTGTTAGATATGTTTCTCCTGTTGATGGAATACCATTTATTTGTGAGACACGTGTCAAGGAATGACTGAACTGATAATTTGCTATTTTTAGAAATTTGAAATTGATTTTAGGTTGTACAGGGGCCAGTCATAGTTCAGTGAAGCTAACAAGGCTGGAATGTATGACAGCAGCCTACATACTCGTATAATTCTAGAAAGCAAATTGAAGAACGAAGTTTATTTCTTGTGCAAGATATTCTTGAAATCTGGTTAGATGCACAACAACTTAATTATGCCTGGATGGAATAAATTTCTTCGGCATGATTATTGAACTTGATAACTTTTTCTCCGTTTTTACAAGACGGCGGGCAGTGCTGATAAAGTTCTTGTCACAGGAGTAAGGAGGGAAGTATATTCCAGAGACAAATCAGCCATAAGTGAAAGTTATGCACACATTGTTGGAACACTCCATCACATCCATGATGATGATAAAGCCAGGGATGATGCAGGAAGGAGAGCTCAAAATGATTTGCAGTCAGTTGTTTCAAGACAACTGAAATGAAAGTCCTCTAAGAGGTAACTTTTAAATACACTGATTTATTGCTTTAAACACTGTTGTTCTTCATTCAAATTAATATAAACCTAGATCATTCTCTGCAAAATATGTTCTCCTTATGAACAGCAACGTAAAGTAACACTTCATAACACACGTTTAAAAGCTGCGACGGCGAACCGTAGACAAATCAATAAAATACGCTTCAATAAGAAAGAAATTCATCAATACTAAAGCGTAAACTGTCACGACCACGTTTACGGATATTTTCCATGTACACCTCAAGTTTGTCCAACGAACCAGACTTCGCTCAAGTTCGACTTCAAGCATCTGAATTGCAAATGAAACACGGTCACAAATTGAGGTGGCAAGTCAAAAAGTTCATGGTAAACTTTTTCCCGCGACCTCCAGCCCACGACCCAAAGTGTCAGGTGTTTGGTGCTTGATGTGTGCCTGCACACGTCAGGAAGAGCTGTATGAAGCTTGAATTATGGTTAATACACGCCTTTCATAAGAATATCTTAATGTGGGACACAGGACACAAGTTTTTCGTAGAAATCTATATTTGGGCTCTACCTTGTGAATATACATAGATTCATATCAATTTTACATAACACGTCATGTTTTAGGTAGTGGAATAATTTTCTTCGCTTCTCTTTTGTCCTTGCGAATCATCAGTAATTTTAAGAGCATCTGCAACGCAAAACTACCGTATTGTTAAACATATTACGAGGAATAAAATTATAAACATTTGAAAAAATACTCTTTTCAAATGAACATTAACTATATCTTTACAGTAGATATACTAGCTTCACACTATTATCAGTGCTGTTATTTCGTTAAAATTAAGTTCAAACTCAGTATTATGCTATCCTCGAGCTATTTGTCATCAGCAGACGCCTACCATAGTATGAGAAGGTGTTAAAAGGGTTTGAATATTGCCCCCTGCATCAATATTCCCTTATGCAGCGCTAGGAACGACAGTGAAAAAAGTTGAAGGAAACACACTGCAGTTTGCTCAGTTTGTAGTGCAAGGGAATTGGGTTTTTCGACCATTTATGTCGTTTTTTAGTGTGAGACCCAAACGTGTATACCAATACACCGTATGGGATGGAAGGGGCAACCATTTACACTAAAAACGAAGTATTGAATCCAGTTAGCACGAATTGTTTAAATATCTTTCGTAACGCATTGGAATTGAAGACTAGGTAAGGTATATTAATTTTATTTTTGAACAAATGAATTAGTTAGGGCATAAGGAAAATTAACAAAATATCGGTGAGCTTAGCTTAACTCTGACCTGATAATTCAAGGTCGAGACAGAGCTCATCATTTTGAAGTTCATGAATACTATACAGCTTCAACATAATTATTGAATGCTGCATGGAAGAGCCTTCATTCGTATGATACATACTTCGTCAGGGAGCTTTATTCGTATTTCTTAAAAAAAAATTTACACAAAAAAGCTCGTACTCGATTTCGGCGATGCTAACAGTCATACAAATGTAATTAAATTTTCAACAATGATATGCACTTATCGAAGTAGTTTTTGAAGACGTTCTGGGTGGAAAATATACTACCCAATTTAAATATTTAAAAAAATGAAGTCCAATGTATCCAAGTTCACATTCAATAGCTCTATCATTATAAATAACGTAAAGCATTTTATGCTTCGTAACTGTTTCAATGAAATAATTGTACTATGTATGTTAACATGTTTTTTTTTAATATTATATTCAACAAAATATCGCGACAAAAGTGTCGCAAGGTAGCGTCAAAATTGTTGTATTTCACCTGCATTGAATATTTTCTACGTTAATCAATTTGACGAAGGTCACGTCCCGGAAGACGTGAGCCACAAGGGGAGTGAACGTATAATAAATTCTTAAAATTATTAACTACAAAATACTAGCTTTATAAATGACCTTAATTCTTACTCTAATGTCTAACAGAACAAAAGTATCAAGAGTTGGTTGCCGGGGAACCTGGAGGACGACATTCTGAACCCTTGACTCAACTCTGGACTGCAGAGTTGAGAGCATCCGAACAGCAGCAGTTGCAGCTGTTGCAACAGTTGTAACAGTTGCAGCAGTTGTAGCAGTTGCAGCAGTAGTAGCCGTAGCAGCAGTAACAGCAGTTACAGTTACAGTAGCCATAGTATCAGTAGCAGTTGCAGTTACAGTAGCATGCCCTGTCATGGCTGGTGGCCCAATCCAGACAGAGCGAAGTTCCGAAGGATGTCTGGTCAGAAGAGCAGAGTGCGGTCATCAGCGCACCTATGACAAGGGGCCATCCTTTCAGCCCGGTTAGAATAGAATAGAATAGAATGAGGCTATAGGAACGAACCTTCTGGCCCATTCCTGGGTCGGATAATTACTTCGATAATTATTCGGTTGTTTACCCAAGTCCCATGCCGTATTTCTAGCCGCGTCAACCATGTCAGCAGTGGGATTCGAACCCGGGTCTTTCCGCTCGCAAGCAGATTCGCTCACCAGTCGGTGATTAGTGGTGCGAGTGCTGCGGCCGTCACGACCGAGGACATGACGGCGCGAAGCAATGAACATAAAAAATACTAAGCAGAATTATTACCCCTTAGAACAATTATTATCTAAGAATGAACGTTTTACACAAAACACGTGGTTACCAACTTAGGAGGGTAAACAGAACTTATCGCAACAATTAATTCCATCTTTTAACTTCACGAGTCAGAGCTCAATGGATTTCCCATTGAGTGAACAAAATTTACATAGGAGCCGCTCATTTTCAACTCTAGTATTAAAATTAAAGTATTAGCACATACTGATAGCTCAACAATCTGGAATCCTGTTATCCAACCAGAAAGAGAACGACTGCTTTCGGTGGTTTAAAAGCTATTGAGACCTGCTGAACATTCGGTAATCTCGATCTGAATAAACATGTATTCTTAATGTTAATATAAATATTAAGAATACAAGTTTATTAATACAGCACCGCAGTTCCTCCAACAGCAGGGCAGCAGTAAATCAACAAAATTATTTTTTTTCTATTTGTATTATGTATTTATGCGATTTGTTCCAAAGATTGTGTGGAGAGTAAATGAATTTCCTCCAATCAGTTACTGCTTTAAATTTTCCCAATTTCTTTCTGTTTTTATGCAACACAAAAATCGTGAGCAACTCGTCTGTAAGTGCTGGGTAAAAATGTTTTTATGTACGTTCAGGGTGTATAAGTTGAACTAGAAGTTAAAACGAATTCCGATTAATTGCTTAACTTATGCAGCTGTTGTATTGCATTGGCTTGCAATGAAATCATTGTTATTTTTGAAAGGACATTTCCTTTTTTCCAAGATGCCAAAAAATTATCGTTCCTCTTAAATGTTCCGAAGATTTTGCAAAACTGACTAGACTAAACTATTTGTAAGCCCTACAAAATTTTTAAACAAATCATTGTTCGTGTAAAATTCTGTCATATAAGAAATTTCTTTCATAAAGAATCGCTGTATTTTGCTCGAAACAAGTATTTATTTAGGAAGCATCTTGTGTTGTTTCTTCATTCGCACTTTCAAGATGAAATACTCGAGGATTCCAACCTAGTGTTTTAAAATGTTCATCTGGTACGCAGTTGTGCAAATTGTTTCTCAGTTGTAACTCGTAAAGAAAATTGAATTTTCGTTGGCTGCTTGCTTTCACAGACGAGCTTGTGTTCTTCAAAAGCTTCAACAATGTCATGTTCAAGGTAACTCAGATGCATTGTCTTACAACTTATGTCATTGTAATATCATATTTCATAATTATAATTTTCTGTTTAACTGTTGCATCTTACCTTGTTTCTTTTTCCAACTTCCACGACGAATGTCTAACTGCTAAAAATTTTAAGCGAACGAAAATACAGAAATGATTTTACGAATTTCCCATAACTGAGAACAATTATATCCAACCCTTTGTTTAATAATTTGATTTACTGTTCAGGACTTACAGTATACTTCACTGAACTTAGGGTAGACTTTATTTGGTCATATTTTTACACTTGTTCCAAAATAAAACTGAATCAGTGAATTAAATACTCAAAAATAGATAACTAGAGCTCGAATCGAAGAATTTTGAAGCAGATGTGTTATCGAAGTAATTACGTAGCTAATTTTTAACATCTATTCAGGAGACGAAAAATTCTCCTGAGACTAAGACAAATATCTCTAGAGATGAATATGTCTGGCATGACATCTTTCTTTATACTTCATTTTGTCTTCAATTCAGAAGTTTTCGCCAACTAAAACTCTGTAAACTATTGTACCGTTCATTGCCCGGCCAGAGTCCCACGCTGTCATGGGACCTGCAAGATTAGGCGCCGCTGGACCGTAGATTTTTACACCTGCTGAGACGATTCATTTTAGTGAAGGCGACGGGTAGTGAGGTAAAAGTCGACACGCGACTTCATCTCGTTGTTCAGCAAAGCTGTTAGAATCACAACTTTCAAAGAAACTCAAATGCTTTAGCATAGATTCATTTGAATATTTCTTTCACGTTGTCTCACATGAAAATTAAATAAATATGAGGACGATTCCTGTTTTTTACTGCGCCAAGAGTATTTTGTACGGCTTGCTTTTTCGTGTGACTAAGCTCTGGAAATTTTGAATGCACTAATTGCACAGTTAAATTCTTGTTTATCCTTAGAAGTTTCACTAAAATACAATGGAGACCACTTAGCTATTGCTAACTGATTTGAAACTTCTTACTGTTGAACACTAATTTACCCAAAGTAAGAAAAAAATAATTTTTGTTATTTTCGTCCAGCCTCTATGGTTCTACAGCAAACATACACTGTATTTTTCTAAGGAGTTTTTAAAGGCTGATCTTTTCAGAATTTATAGCCACTTAAATATTGTTCCTCGCGCATTTAGGAAATATACGACTTGAAATTCTTTGCATGGTAACTCTCGCAATACGATTCAAATGAGAATGCATCACGATCCATTCACGTTAATCAGAATGAAGGCTATCGAAAAAGACTCTATGATAGTCGTACCACTTGTTTTTTTAATTGCATAATTTTTAGAAGGGAAGATGACATAGAAAAATGTTTTCACAATCATCATCACTCTAGCACGCATTCGCCGAGTTGCCAGATCATGTCACCAACACGGAAGTGAGTGTACCTACTCTGTAAATACGAATGCTGTGTGTTAACTGGTGAGCTTGTGTTCTTTGTGTGGCCCTTTTGTCCTCGCTTGAGAATCTTTGTCTAGGATTGCTGCTGACACGCCGAGCAACAAAGAGTTTCGAAACTCAGAACTTTCTGAAATTTTGCCAAAAGTCTTGTACGGAGCATCACAAAAAATGCATTTAGATAGTATTTTCACATGCAGGAACGTTAAAATGTAAAATAGAAATGCAGAGGGGGAAGTAAGTTTAACATATCTCTGAAACATACTGCTGAGCATTGAATAGCGGTATGAACACACACATTCACTTTGCTATTGTAAAAACGCTCGGATAATGGAATAACTAGGATGATCGTTTTCTAAGAAATGACGTTTACTAATTGCTCTACTCCGTTAAAGTAATGGCAGAGAAAACATTATTATTTAAAAAAAATATTTATGTTACACCAATCATTGTAAAGCTTGAGCATCCCACAATTCTGAGTGTGGGCTCTATCCAGAAGTCTATGTATTTGCGTCTGGTAGTTACAAGAGAATATCTTACATCATTGTGTCGATTACAAAATCTTACAGAGGAAATAATGTTTTTCAGTTTTGTTATATGCAATCTTGAAACAGTTAGTGATTATCTTGGGAAAATTTTGCAAAAGTGATGAGAAAGAATATTGAATGCACATTTGTGCCAAGTTTTTATTGCTTTCGTAAAGATTTTGTCTTTTATTCTATCATTCAACTGTCAGTACTAATTTTTACAGTTTAAAGAAGGTTTAACAACTTCGCACTTTCATGTTGTCTAAGGACTGATATAACGTTTTAGAGACTGTTTACACTCAACCAAAAACTCAGGACCGTTTCTCGTATAACCAAGAATGACACAGTCGGACAAACACTTGTTCTAAGCAAAACAGCGAGGTGATAATTTTTTCTACCAAGTATCGCTTTACAGCAAGACTTTCCCCAAAGTTTCAGATAATTTTAGAACTTTTATGTCGTTGGTAAATTACTCGTTGACTTTTAGTCATTAAAGAAAAATGTAAAAAGTTAAACAACTTATTTATCAACCATAGTTCATTCAGAGAATTAATAATGCTGAGTAACTAATTTTCAAAATTTTATTGTTTTTAAACCTTGTGTAATATCATACGCGTCAAATAAGGTCCGTCGAAATTATGGTATCATACGTCGAATAATCATGTTATTTTGTTTTAGACACACACTTTTTGGTTACACCTCAAATTTGACAAAAATATTTTGTTAAATATTATCATTAACAAAAATCATCGTCTGAAAAGTTAACGTATCTTGATATACGTCATAGAGATAACAAATTATAAACGAACTACCATTGATGTTCAATTGATGTGTCTCACCTCGCCAACATTAAGGAGAATAGCTTGATAAACGCTTGAAAATAACGAGAGAAATTCATGCTCGAGTTCTGTCAAAGGTAATTGATTGTCAGAAAAAAAGCTTGGAACGCTTTTTCAAACTATAAATCTCGAAGACAAAACAACACTTGCACATGCAGCCATAATCAATTTTTAATTTGTTTATGGTTTCAAGTGGAAATATGGAACTGCAATAGTTGTTGAGAGCTGCGTATTTGATTTCTTGAATTCTAAACAAAGCCATTACGGATATAACGTGTGATAAGTCTCTACATTAACAGCACCAAATTTAGAGTAATTTCAAAAGTGCAATAGCTACTTTCTTTTCTATGATAAATATATTTTGCTTTTATTTTTCCCCAGTTTTGCCAAAACCATTCCGAAAACCACTTTACTATTGTTATGACTAAGGCTGTGTTTGACCTAGTGTGCAGTGGTCCTAAAACCAAGTTCCAAGGAAGAGCAACAGCTCAGTAAAAACCGTTGCATCTGAGTCAGAGAATATTTTGTTGCCATTTTTTGTGCAACAATTGCCTTTGAGAATCAAGGGCTTAGGCTGGAGAAAGATACGACTCTCACTTTCAGAACAGCCTATTCAGAGACTACTGCATGCCCACAATTTGGGTCCAACCTTATAAGGGTGGAAAATAGGGTTCGGATAACCTCAAAAGACAAAGCGTTTCCCGATTTTTAAATTTTTAAATGAAATTTCAAGTGAGCTTTTAAGCGAGTGGTATTAAAGTTTCTATACTGAATTGACTTGTTAAGAGTACGACATGACTTTCGGGCCTACACTTCACCAACGGAAATTGAGTCCAACTTTTCTGCTTTTTTAAGCAGTAATAGGATAAGTTTCCCCACTAGGACATTCATGGCTAGACTTTGTTCAATCACTGACGCAGTGGAAAGTGAAGTGACCCACATTGTATCCCTAAAAAAGCAGCTCTTGAAAAATCAGTTTTCAACTGCTTGCAACGAATTCGGTCCCAAGCTCATGCGCTGTTTCGAATGGCATTAAGCGGAAGTGCAGAACAGCAAACTATTGCACTTCTGAGTGACACTGAATGAGGCAACGAATAGTGAACTGAGCAGCGCAGATTTGTGTGACGCTAAACTTGGGTGCTTTGCAGAGACGAAAAAACAAGAAATTGCCGTCCTAAATGACACTTGGCGCTGCTGCCCTGAAAACCCCGCAGGATGTTAGGCTCAGATTAAGATTCAATGAGGGTGTAGTGCAGCAAGCTGAGCTCTACAGAGCACGAGTAAATTTAAATAAACTTCAGAGCCTTGCGATGAGGATGTGGAGCCAAGTCAGCTCTCCTCGAGACAATGCTTGATTTAAACAATGATGTCAAGAAACCTTGCTAAAATATCTTTGTTGTTGGAGGCAATCAGTAGACAATGTAATATTTGAGAAGAAGTGTGAAAATATATTCTAAAAATAGCGTAGCATCAAATATTACTCAGTTTTTATAGTGTTCTGATTATTTGTAAGAAAATGAGTATACCATGATGTTTAGTTCAAGTTTGGTCGAACTGTGATAAACACACAGCTCTATTTTTAAATTAAGAATGAAGAACAGAACAAATTAGAAATAAATCTAACCATTAAACAAGGATTTTGACATAAGTAAAGCACACTCATCTATAAAGAACGGAATTTAAAAAAAAATACTGTGGAAAATGATTTTAATAATATTATTATTACGTTCCGAATGCCACCGTAATTTCTGGAAAGGCAAAGCAAACATTAAAGCTAATCTTAGTGAAAAGTAAAGTAAAGTTACACCATTTACTGCACAAACTTTTTGTATCTGTGTTGTTACTGCCTGCTATGAAAGGCAATTATGTGGAGTTAGCATCTCAAAAAGAGAAAGAAGTGAATTAAGAACCAGAACAAAACAGAAGCAAGGATACTACTACGAAATATCGTGAGTTTGAGGCCCCAGACACTCCTTCAAACGCACAAAGTAGGCGAAAACGAACAAACAAATCCCAGTGCAGACCTGCAATACGATCGAGGTCTGCCAAGTCCTAAAACCTGCTGAATGTGATGAAGCAAACAATATTCCTGCAAAAATTCTATTTTCATTCATTCAAGAAAAAAAAAGTTTTGTAACATTTTAAGCTTTGAAAAAACATTCTTGCATTGTGTTTGTTGACTCCTACCAGGTAAGTCTCACACACGTCGAGCAAGTGTCGAGATACTCAAAGTATACCTTGACGCAGCTCAATTGTGAATGCAACCAGAACGACGATTGAAGGGTTGACAGCACTAGTGGACTACTTGCATTTTTTCCCACAGGAAAAAATGCAAGTAGTCCACTAGTGCTGTCCACCCTTCATATAGTAAACTACTGGATTGTAATCGCCTCTGTCAGCGCTGTGTTAGCGACAGCACGGGAGTGGACTACTTGCATTTTTTCCCGTGGAAAATATATTATATTTACCACGGGAAAAAATGCAAGTAGTCCACTAGTGCTGTCCACCCTTCAATTGAGTTGAGAAGCCAAAGTGTCGAACATAAAGTTCCTTTCAATCTTAAACAACTTAAACTCAGAAAACAGAATATTTAGGGTGAATAAAGCACATGAATTGCCAAGCAAAGTTTGCAAAATTGTTTCTAGGTGTGTTTTGAGTAGATTTAAGTACACAAACAGCAGGTTATTATTTATATGCGTTTATTAATAGTTTCTGGGCAATATATTTGGTGCTCATTAGTATTATAGATTATCCTGAACATCAAAATATTTCATCTCTACTGTTCCTCAAAATCCGACTTTTGCTTTCATTTTAGGAAGCTCTAGAGACACGAAATAAGTAGCTAAGTCTTCTCGTTCATTTGCTCGTAATTTGCTGGAGTGATCTTTGCAACACTAGAAAGCCTCGTTGCTCTCTTATAGAAGTGAATTCATTTGCGACAATCTGAAATTTAGCGGCGGCCAAAATTTTCCCTCTTTTGAAGCTGCCGAGGAGAACGAATTCACTGAGAGAAGAACTGAGGCTCATGCGCAAATTATAGGAATGAATGATCTCGTCTTCCATTAATTAGGTTATAAAATGAATATTAATAGCTCTTGGATAATTGAAGCTCTCATGCAAAGAAGACTGCACTCTTTGAAATGCGGGAAAAAGAAAGTAAAATTTGGGTCATTCTGAAAAAGGGAGGCTGAGAATCTTTCTTCATAATTCATTTTTTCTACATGTCTGCTATTCTAACATGAAAAATATAAGCTGAGCGTGTCAGTCGTGTGATAGTTGAAATAAAAATGAATGTACTCAAAAAGCAGTTTAAATTTTATTGAAGAACGAATTTCATATTGCTAACGGAATTGTTCGGTAAATTCAGTGTTAGTGAGTATAGAAACTATTCCAGTTTACATTCATGTACAATCAAATATAACGTATGAATATTACGCTCGAAAAATATACAATACTCTCAAAAATATACAATACTCTCAAAAAATGTACAATGTTCTCAAGAAATGGAATACTATCCATAAAAAATCAGTTTGATCTTATTGCTATTATGACTGTGTGCATGAGTTCGCTTCCAGGGGTTGACCTAAAAAACGCAAGGCATATCGTAGAAAATGTATATTTAGGGAAGTGAACATGTAGATTATTTGACAATAATAGGTCAGTGTAACTTAATTAAATTCAAATGTTCAACAGGACATTTATACGTAGTGGCACATCACGTTGAACGTTTTAAATCACAAAGTACGTTGAATTAAGAAGTCATTGCCACATTTACTATTTCTTCGCATTCGCTGCTCGATGATTCTGTCACGGAGAGCTTTTTTGTCGTTTACTTACTCCATGTATATAAGAATGATGCATTTTATTTTGGGAGCCTAAAGCCTGCGAAAAATACTCTACATTAATATCATGGAGAATTTTCCACCATGTCGTACATAAGCGAATTGATACGTTTTCAAGTGACAGTTATATTTTCACAATGTTTTACTGATGTGTACGTCATACAAATACATTTCCGTTCACTCTTTTCACCATCCATAATAATACAAAATGAAACTGTAAGACACCAGACACAACTAAAACGCTGTTGTTAGTAAAATGTGTACTCCAAAAGCATTCGGATATAATTGTCAAGATGCCTTCACGAATCCTGCATACGAGGATACAAATCAGTTTACAAATGAATTGGAATGCATTTACTCGATTGTTATCTCACGAATCATTCTTTTATCAGCATGAAGATTAGTGGTTATTTGTTTTGTAACTCGTTATTCAGCATTCTTTTAACTTTTTTGCAAATTTTTTTATATATAAGGAGCAGCGAAAGATACTTTGCGTGAGCAGGGATTTCCCCTGAACGAGTCTTGGACGCTTATTTAAAATCCCATTAATTTGTGCCAATATTCTAAGTTTAACTCTAATATATATGATCGGAACGTCGACTACTTTGTTAACAATTAAATTGAACTTGCAAGAAAAAGATGCATACGAGAACAAAGCTCGTGATTAGTTGGAAGTCTAGTAGCCTCCGACCATTCAGTTTAAGATAAAATAAATAAATTAAGAACGCAATGCAATGTGGTTCGATGTGTTATTGCCAAATAGATAGAAACGACTCATATTTTAGGAAGCAATTAAGTTGTTAAATAGTTCAACGCTTCATCGATGGATGACAATGTTTATTAAGAAAATTCTAGGTTCTGATTTCTGCGTTGGTTTTAGGAGTGACTCACATTTACTCCTCAAAACAACAGTGAGCCTGTCGCTAAAATACCATTTTTTAGCTATTAATTTGCTGTTAATTAATGATGAGTTCACATTACATTTAAGCAGTGAATAATTATAACTATTTCAATTACATCAGTTACATTTAAATTAAGAAAGAGTAGCAAGTACTTCGAATATTCGTGAGTGACTGGTTGATATCTGCTTAGTTAATGATGATATGAAGTTTTGGTGCGTAATACTAAGTTTAGATCTATAGTACTAAGTTTGAGTGTCAATACAAAGTTTGGGTGGGCAGTCTTAAGTTTGAGTGTAGCATACTAGGTTTTGGTGTATTGTGCTAAAGTTATGTGTGAAATACTAGGTTTATATGAGTAACACTAGCTTTGCATATGGAAAACAAAGTCTGCATGTGTAATACCTATACTAGCTTTGAAACTTAAACATAAAACTGAAGCATTCCAAACCTCGTTGCATACAATGTTTCATTAGCGTTAACCTTCTTTCTTTGATCAGTGCAGTAGTTGAAATGTATTTTAAAGTAATTTTCTTGAGCCCGGCTAGATGTGATGCACTAATAATTACCTGTTCGATACAAATTTTTCCAATAATCTAAGGATCATCTCATGAAATAGATGCGCTGAAAAGAACGCTTAGGATTTTGCTCCCTACAAGGCAGTGAGAGTTATTGAAGCCCGAGCTCCGTCAATCATATCCGCTTCCGCGCCTAGGAGACGACCGATGAAGAGTCAACATTGTTGGAAAAGGTAAAAAGTGAGAGAAAGAATGTTTGCAAGCTCTCACGACGAGGAAATATCGCAACAGATATTGATTGGCAATATCCGACGAGAGACCAGAATGGCGTGCTTCCGTAGGCCTCGTACTTTAGCGTGGAGCTTGAAGATTGTCTCTTATAAAAGAAACGGAGAAGTTTCGATGTACCTCAGATGATACAGGAAGTCTAATGCATGTCAAATATCGAACAGTTACGTCAAGCTTTCCTGTGTCAAATGGGCTATTCAGACCGTTATAAAGTTGCAAAATAACTGCATCAACAAAATTTCATGCATTGGTGTTTCATTCCAGGGAACAAGTATGAGTGCATTTTGATTGAAAAACTAGTATACTAATGTCTATGTACTGTGTGCTTGATTGGAAATTAAGTTGTTTGTTTTGTTTGAAGCCTTGTGTGTCGAAGCAAGATAATACAGAGATAATGTACATGATGACATAGCTCACTGGCACTAGAAATGATATCAAACAGAGTACCAGGAGAGCTTGGGGATCGTTGTTGTACGTAACTCGACATGACAGAGCAAGTCCAATTTTTTTCGTTCCCTGATTATAATCTGCCAAGGCTGCCTGCTTGATGATTTAATTTTTAACGACTAAATTGCTGTTCGAACAGTTGAGACGTTCAGATGAATTTTGGCACACAATTGAGTGCTGGATAATTCGTAGAAAACATCAAGTCAATGGGAAATCGATTAACAACAGAATTTGGATAAGAGGTAAGCAGTAGGGCATAGCTTAAAAGATGAAGTTAAAAAGGAATGAGTTTCGAGCGCTTGCATACTAGACAATTAAAGTTACAAGTGTACGTATTCTTAAAATGTGAAATTCATTTCATAAAGCTTTTAATAAATACAAAATACAGTATTATTTATCAAATAACTCTTCGGTGTATGGGAAACAATCTTACTTAGATAGACTTTTTCTAACGATGCATGAATACTAAAATTCGTTGGAATAAACGGACCTATTTTACATATATAACTGACACATGTTATAATTTAGTTGAAAGAGTTTTCTTTCATTTACATCCAAACGGAAGTAATGAGCAAGACACAGTAAGTGTCTTCAAAAATGAACATTGCAAATAGCAAGGCGCTCAAAAATCATATGACCTATTTGGGTGCTACCTACTGAGAGCACCATCCAGCCTAGAGAGTTCGAATATTGCTAGAAACAGAAATTGTGTTTGTAAAACTATCCCTAAAATTACATTGGTTCTCGAAAGTTGCTAGTCCTGGTCCCAGCAGTGCAAACATTAGTTCTAATCGAGCCTGTATTTGCTTGCGTTAAATCCGCCGGCTACAAAGACGGTCTTCTAATTTTCTAAGGGAGTTTAAGGATACAGTTTGTGTTTGTAAAATAGCGACAAGGCTTGGAGAAGTCGTTAAAACCTCATTACAGCGGACGCCGTTATAATTCGCTTGAGCAGCTGGCATTCGGAACAGCTCTTCTTTTTAACAGAATTAACAACCCAATACAAATTGCATCAGTTTCAGGCGTTCAGAGCTTAAACCTCTAAAGTCTTAATGTTTGTTAGGAACAAATATACTACAAATGTTTTAGAAAATTGAACTCTTACTTTTTACTATTCTTCAACAGCTTTTTTGATTTTCATAGTAATCACCGATAGCTTTTCAAAGACAATCGAAGGCTTGTGTTAGGTTCCAAGGAAGCATTTGAGAACTGAGAGGGAAAGCTACAAATCTGTGTCTTTTGTCCGCCAAATTGGTGTTCAACAAGAAGAATGATGCCCGTGTACTATTATAAATGGGTCATATTATGAATTCACTGTTCATCATTTTGGAAATAAATGAAATTAATAAATTTTAATTTTAATAAATGCTGATAAAGAAACATTCTGAAAACTTGATACATATCGCTCCTCCATCAAGCAATGTTAAATGTCTCCGGCGATTGGTGAAGTATTAAAAAGGTAAATACTTCAAAACCTGAATCTCATTGTGCAGCACCGGATGCATTTCAAAAACGTTGAGTTTTGGTTAATGTACAGTAAAGTATAGATCTGAATATTAGGCATGGGTGGTACGACTCATGAGAGGGATTTAAAAATATTTTTTTCCTAAAAACAGTTTATGAGAAAATTCTCATTACTTTTTACTGTAGCTCTATGTTAAACATTAATTCCTATTTATGGGTGGAAAAACAGCATGAAATTAGCCTTGTCACACTGACAGGGAGACTTTCAAAGCTGATTAACCTCACAATTTTGAAGCAATCAACGAGTGGGTATCATAGCTGCCACTCACAAGCAGTTTACAAAAACTTATTTCATGCATTATTTGTAAGGTTTTGCAGGTCCTGGAAATTCATTCAATGACTCGTACAGTTGTATTATTTGTTGCCTTATCTTATTTTTGCACAAACAATGAAATTTTGATTAACAATGATTGTATTTCTCGATTAGTTGTAAATTTTCCAAGCAAAATTATGAACATCTGCTTATACAGGGTGTTCTAAAAAAACGTATTCATTCATTTTTAAAAGCCTTTAGTTTGAATACTACTGGTGCCAGGAGACTGAAACAGGTCTCATTCGAAAAAGCAAAATTTAAAGTTTTATTTATTTTTAAGATACATTGTTTCTTACTCTATGCACACCTTATAAATACCAGTAGTATTCAAACTACTACCTTTTGAAAATGTATGCATTTTTTGGGACACCTTGTATAATAGATAGTGTATCTCCATGTGTTTTTCTCTCTCTCCACCTATCAGAATACACTAGACTTGAGAAGTAGAAATAATTTGTACGAAGGTCATTTATGTATATGGATAGTAATTATATATGAAGTAAATACAAGTTTTCAACTTACAAAACACATTTTAGGAGTTAAAAACTTCTATTATAAACAAACAAATAATCATCATGTGGTGATTTTTAAAACGAATGATATACTATTTTACATGCTAACAAATCTTGCCCTTGACCCTATTAAATCCATCCAGATTTGAATGAATGAATTTATCTGTACATACTAGAATCGTAAATCTCGTAGCAAGAAGATAAGCTTACAACTTACGACAGTCCCAAATTTTCAAGAAGTTTATCATTCCCCTCTAATACATTTTGCTGGAAACTCTTCCAGCATTGCACCATTTTTCATATTCGACCTAGAAAATATACAAGTCGGTGATACTTCTACGTCCTAAATTAGATGTCAATATACCTGTGATGATGATGAGTCTTGATTAAAAACCGGTCATTACGTCTTCCTTTAATACTACAGGTTTTAAAACTTCCAACACACCTATCATTAATTTTTTTATTGTTCATACCCTATAAAGGCAAATTTAATCGCGCAGATGTATCTTCACAAATGGAAAGAGTAAAGCTGAACGTATTACATTTAAACAAAACATTTTTAAACAAGACTTTCAATGAAACAACCGAGGACGACAGTTCAAACACGTGTAAGTGAAAGAGTTATTTCCTTTTCTTTTGTTTAATATCCATGTCATTAGCTACTTATGAAATTTTAATTATTAATCTCATCTAATCTTTTAATAGGTTTGCTAATTGATGAAGGCAATATTTGATTGTTGTTCAGCATTACAAAGCATCCTTGGCTGTTTTTCTCCAGCTTCTAATTAGTGCAAAGATATTCGCGGGCCTCTAAGTCTACCAGCAGTAACGGACAGCCTTATCAGCTGATTAACTCATTACTGAACATAAACGAGTACATGTATGAATTTTAACAGACGCACAAACATGAATAATTTTTACTGATAAGTGCGAGACGTATTTCGAAAGAAATATGAAAAGAAAAGACTTTATGAAAGACTTTAGAAAACTTCAGTAGTCAGTCAATAGACTTTTTTCAGAGAAAACTGTCCAAAGATCTTATAATTAATCCAGAAACACTAATTAAAAATCCTTTATTCACTTAATCGACTTATTAGCCCAATCCCTCAACACCATCAGAGGAATTAAGATATAGGAGATGAATACGATACAGAACACACTTCCAAAGTAATGAAATACAGATATAATTAAATATTTTGTGAATGGTGTATTCGGGCACTCTATCGCTGGATTCCCTTTGCCATCTGTTGAGAAAAGGTACGCTTTGTGCAAGAAAGTGTGATCAGGATAATTTTCATAATTCTTGTTATTTTTCTTGACAAATACATCTAAACTATAAATGGTATATATTTTTCATTGACAACTGAATGCAGTTCAAAATAAATTGAGAAGTAATATACTTAACTATCATTGTGCGATCATTATTGAGTTTTGACTCGCAGTAAATGATGAGACCAGGTGGATATCTCATCGTGAATAATAATTTGCTAGTAGTAATTTGCTTTAAATTTTGGACTACGAACCCCCCCAGTACTACATCCTACTAACTATGTCCCTAACTCCTTAAGGTTAATGTATGATTGAGATAAATGCTTGTGACATAAACGCCTGTGCGTGAGTAACATGTGTGCACACGACTAAATTGACTTACGTGGTTAAGGTGTACGTGCATGACTGATGGATTTACTTTTAGACGGCATGGGACTTCGGTATTGAACCAAGAATGGGCCAAACGGCTCGTTCCTATTGCCTTATTCTATTCTATTCTATTCTATTCTAATCAAACGGTATCAAAGAAGTAATTCATGAGCTTCATCTGTCAGGAGAATTTCTCTATTTCCAAAATCAAACCATTTCGAGAAAAAAACAATTCTTCAGGTTTGCCAAATTTCCATTCAGCTTTACGGCTTAAACCAAAACGGTGTACAAATGCTTTAAAACAAAAATCAGTATATATATGTATATATATATATATATATATATATATATATATATATATATATATATATATATATATATATATATATATATATATATACGTTTGAATGACGATGCAAGTAATTACACTATTTACTGTAATTCACACAATGGACAGATTGAATTAATGGGGAAACAAAGAATGTACTGTCATCAGAGGCTGCATCGAGAGTTTCTTAGCGCTTTGTAGTGAATCGCATGGCTCCACTACAAACGAGTACTGCGACGACGCTAGCTTTCATCGACCAATGAGCAAACAGGACAGAAGAAGTGAATCCAGCGACGAGGCTAGGCCCCGTTGCCCTGTTACGACCAGAAACACGCCATTAACCAATGAGCGGTCACGCTCAGACAGTAGAGCCCAGCCAACCGCTCAATATATGGAGGCTGCAACGCTCTGCGTTACAGACTCTCTACCAAGCGCTTCCAAAGTCAACATATCTGCCAATAACTCTCAGCTGCCAAGAACTCTTCCAACAGCAGAACGAAGGAAGCAAAAATCAATCATCCTATCTGCGGACAGGATGGGCTCAAACAACCTACGCACTAACAAGAAGTGCACGTACTCCAACTCGACACGTGCTCCAACTCTATACTGGCGCCTTGCTGGCAAGATTTAACTCGACGTCAAGACGTGCACGGCAGAGAACCAAGAACTAATATAATATTCAAATGTCTAATTACAAATTATTAAACTTATCCTGCCTTTAATTGCCTTTTCTCCTATTGGGTTCCTGAACGGTCCTTTACTCCCTCAGGCGCTCACTCCGGATAAGACACAACATATGAAGATATTCAATGTCTGCTAGGATATAGGTGAATTCTCAGAATTGGGACTGAAGAGTGATTGTTGTAGAGAGATCACTATAGCTTATCCTGTACATGAGATACGCCTGACACTGTATTCGAAAATTTACATGTTGTCCCAGTGTTACGGAACCTCTTCCCCCCATGCCTTTCAAAACACAGGTAACTCATGAGCATTCATGTGTTTTTATATCCGAGTTATGCATCAATAGTTGTATGTAATTTAAGCATTGTGTTGTGGATACCACTATGAGAACTCAAAACACAATTTTTGAGTTGCGTCAGCTTATTTTCGGGTCCTATAACGCAGGTCACACTCTGTACATGGAGGTTACAATAGTTGGCTGCAACTGATGATTTTCCACATCTGTCCACACAAAGATTTTGCTTTGCATTAGTTAGAAATTTTAAGATTTTTGTTTCTTCCTGCGACACATTATCTTGATAATTCAGACTGAGAATTTAAAAATTGAATCAGAACATTATTATTAATACAGTGAGTTTAGTTAATGAAGATACAGTACACTAGCTGTTGTAAGCTTGAAAAATAGCTCCAAACTCATACGGATAAATTTCGGTTTCAACTTCGTTGCTTTGCATATTGTATCACGGCCTAAGAACGCGGCTGTCGCAGGACGTCTTCGTTCAGTGGCATTCAGGTCACGGCTTCGGAACGCATCGCCTGTCGATCGACAGTAATGCCTCTCCGACAGCATGGCAGATGCACAGAGAATGCGTCTTCTAAGTCGAAAGAACGCTATGCGACTATTGTTTGGAGAAAACTCCCTTGAATGGCGTGTGTGCTTGCAAAAAATTGCAAGCCAATTAATTATTCAGTTTCTGAACATAGGAAACGCATTTAAAGGGTGTTGATCGTGAGTATATGTATGTATGTTTTCAAATTGCAGATGATGCTGTGTGCCTTGTAGTAATATTGGCAGTAAAACAGACTATCAATGAGTAAAATTTTACCCTGTCATCCTATAAAACTGCGTTCCTACGTTTTGCCCCTTTATAAACTAATTTTCTCTGTTCAAGGCCTGGATTAAGTTGCCGGCAGTTTTGCTACATTATTTGTTAAACGGCAGCACTTTAATTCCAATATATCTCTGTTGTTGTTAGTAATTGTTCCAAAACCGAGGACTCAAGGCATAACTGCACTGATTTGATCACTCAACCTCCCTCAGTTCATTGGGATTTCAAGATACATTTTTAGTGCTGCGGTGTCAATGAAGCTTCATATAATTAGTTAAGTCAGTTTCCTAAACTTCTATATCTCCAGTTAATGATGACAAACAGAATCCAATGAATCATGATTTAAAGTACAATGACTCACTTGGAAAAATGCAATCGTTAAATCAGAATTCTAGGTCATAAAATTTTGAATTATTACTCAAACCTCATTTTTTCCTACTCGTTTCAGCAGCCAAAGTTTGGCTTTTACGCTGTCGTAATATCACAGTAAAAAATATACACCCAAAACATTTCCGTTATTTTTTCGACGTAGCTTCCCCCTACGAAAATGAGAACCACTTTCATAGCAAGTTCACACCCACATACCAAGGAGGATCAAGATTTTTTCAAGGTTAGTTTTCAAAAATTGTTCTGCGTAGCAGTTAACATGAATGGACATAACTTTGGGGAGACGAAGTCGTTATACCAAATTTTTATCTAATTTTAAGATATATATCAGCATCAGTGACGTCTGATTCAAGGAAAAGCTTCTACATCAACCGTTTATAATTTTTAATAGCATGTTACTCGTATGAATGAGTCATAATGAAGCGCCAGCTAAAAACTGATGTCAGAAAATTAATATCGATAGCTCCATGGATAGAGATCCAGTATTTTCGAACAACCGAATAAGAAATCATTCAAGCGGTACTTTTTAAAATTACACTAAACATGATATTTATTATCATTCACAAATACATCTTGCCTTCGAAAAAGTGAATGGATAAGTCACATGCTTGAAATGGGCATGAGAACACACGTGTAATACATTGAAGCACAGTTGTGAGTGAAAATTTCTCACCTCACGCATACTGTACAGTTCTACCGTTCATGCTATGCGTACATGCAGTTCTCGTGTGCATTTAATTTTTCTATTTCTGTGTTCTACCTCCTCTGTCGTGTGGAGCTGATCAATATTCACTCATTTTAAGCAGTGTTTCATTATTTGGTGCTGATCTACAGCACCCAATAATGTTCGTGCTGTAGTTGCTGTACCTTGCGCAACTACTCCTCCAGTTACGCAAGGTCTTTCATGAGCTGGCTTTGACACCTCGATTTTGTCATTAGTGTTGCCTGTCAATCTCAGTCCTTCCCGACACGTTTCGAGCATGATAAGATGTATGTCGACTCGATATACTTATTAATATATCTTAGAGTTAATTACCAAATTTGTTCAAGAGTGTCAACGTCGTACATTTACTCTAGTACACTAGAATGATATCTTGAGACATTCATGCAATTTTCGAAAGTCGTACCCCACTAGTTAAGTTTAGGTGTTAGTGAGGAAAGAAACGACAGCCACTCAACTTACAGTAAAAACTTTTCGGGTTCATTAAAACTTCCTCGTAAAGTTCAATTTTGAATTGATTCTTTTTGTTAATTATCAGTTCGACAAATTTGAATGTAAGAGCTAAAACTCCAGCCAACTTGTATCTTCAGTTTTTCGAAATAAAAATGAAAAATTATCCCTCGAACTGAGAAGCTGTTTGTAGACACTGACAATAATTGATGTAGTAATCAATAATAATTGGTATGGAAGTAAAATTCCATCCCAAAATATGAGCAATTTAATGGGGATTCTATAATTGATTTCCCTGTTTTCACTTGCTTAAAAACAAGTTTGTATACGGATACAATTCAATGGTTTCTGCTTTGCTTCAAAATAGAAATATAATTTATATACAAATATATATTTATATGACAGGCAAATTTTAAGTTTTTTAAGATAATAAACCAGAAACAAGCCATTCGTGTATGAAGCTAACCATTATTCATTTGATGTGTTCTCATTCTTAGAACAAGTTTGCCTGTCTTCAATTCCAACACATATATTTACTTCCAAAAATATGAGCTTCAGACCTTTGTTTTTCATACACGCATAACTTATACTGGAAACTTCGCAATGCATTCAGACTGGTGGAGAAAATTAAAGGGCTTCTTTATACCAAGTCCCAACTATCTTTAGTCTATTTTCTGGCTAGTGTATCAGCGTTCAAGTGAGTGTTCTATTTTCCAAACAATAATTTGTATCCCGGACAGTATTGAGGCAATGACGAGGCACAGTCACGGTATTGTGTTGACAGTGTTTCCGTAAGATCTAGTTTAGTGGAGCTAATTATGCAATGGACTTATACCTCTTTTGTGAAACTTTTCCTAACTTTCAAACTTCTCTTGATCTCGTGCATTTTATGGTTATAATGTATGCAAGTTGTTGGAGCGACACTTATTGGTAAAAAAAGTTCATTCTGAAGTTCGTTCTGGAAAGATCGTAAGCGTGTGTAAATTTTAAGTCGTACGAGCATTGGGGGCATTGCACGAGTGGAATATCTTGAATTTGCCCAAGTTTGTTTTCTACGACTTTATTAATCATGAGTTTCTCATATGTTCTTTGCTTGAATACCTACAAGATTTTAGATCCTCAGGTAATTTTTTCCCCTAAAGTTCGCTGAAATTGAAAATAAATAGTGATCAGTCGGGGAACTAGAGAAGTAAATTGGCATCATCTCGAGCTTTGTGATAAAGCTTTTTAGTATAAGCAGAAGGAATAAGTGAAAATAATTAATGTATTTTAGCTAGGTTGAAAACGTCAAACAAACTAAGTTATCGTTTACATCAAATTTTCCAATTGCGAATTCTAGTCAACGTACCATTAAATATTTTATTGCTAAAATTGTACTTTTTTACGAACTTTACGGCAGAGTCAGGAAATAGAAACGTCAGTTACAAATCGTATCGATGATCATCAAAGTGCATGGTAATAGGACTACCAAAACCAAATAATTAAATCATGCAAAACCACGTAGACATCGAATTGAAATTATAGGCTGACAATAAAAGCTCTCCTGTCAATAGAGAGCATTTACTGAGCTCTAGCTTAAGGCAGAGCACTTGAAAGACTTGTGAATGGACATACATTTTAAATGACCCAAAATTATTTCAAATGAATCAATGAGTACTTAAAAATATTCATATAAATCAATGCCTAACAAAATGACAATATCGAAAATTGCAATTTGTTATTTCAGGTAAAAGAAACACTAGGAATAAACAAGAAATGCCCAGTACTTACAATTTACTGAGTAACATATTCCCTTACCTAGTTTTAAAGTTAGCCTCTGAACAAAACACTGGAAACACGGGAATACGTACTAACGTAAAAAAACTTCAAGTTTCAGAACGTTTGCAGCTAATTAGGATTTTTAAAATGATATTTTTTCTACGACGCTTGCACATTATCTGTTGCTGCTTGCCTATTTCTGCCCGCAAGCGGCGATGCAGCGGGAAAAATTGCTTCGAAGAAATTATTTGGTGACGGAGACTTCAGCCGTCTAGACACATTTCGTTGCCTCCGACATTTTAAAATATTCCTAAAGTTTCGATGATAATTCCAAATTTTCTAAAGCAGAATGATTTCAAGAACTTTGCTGCGGTTCTAAAAGTCGCAGTATCAGTACCTTCAGGTCTCATGTTCGAATTTTGATAACAAATATTCTTTTGATGCATAATATCCAGTTAGTTATGCGGTGGCCAGACTGTCTTCATACGCACCTCACTGCTTCCATCAAAATTTTCATCTTGTTTTAGTAGTTTTTCCTTCATCATGTGAGGCTTCTATTCACCTTGACAAAAATTGAACCAGTGACGCTCAACAAGATGCTGCTCGAAGAAAGTAATGCCGTCCACTGCTCATCTTGCTGGCGGGTTATATTTTCTTTTCTATTTTGTCATCATGAATTACTTCGTTGTGTTCGATTCTACGACTTGACATTTTTAGTTTTTAACTATCATTTGTGCTTATAATGTGGCAGTCATGTATTTTAGTGGTGAAAGTTATATTTTTAATCATAAAATGGAAACACTCATAATATCAACGCTACTTTATAATCTAATTACGATTATAACTGTATTCAGGCTAACGGATTTTCAGTTTTCGTTCACAAGTGCTTGTTCACGATAGCCAAACTAAATAGAACAGATTCAGAAAGAGGAATCTTAGCCATCTGTAAAGTGATTGGTAAGATTACTTCGGTGCATTTGCTGAGAAATAGCGTCAGTAAAATCAGAGCATCTCCCATTGAACTCTCTAATCCTTACATTTATTTGAGAACCTTAGGATTAAACTGGGATGCGCATGGATGTGTATTTATAGCGACTTACTGATGTGATCATTACACCTTTATTCGTACTTTTCTCGTCAATTTGCTGCACCATACAAACTGCATAACATGTTGTGAATTATTAACTTCACTATTCATCAAGGGTTTAATTATCAATAGTATTAGACAATAACTTCATGATAATCGATACCATTTTCTTATATTCACTTGCATATGATATATTTTGATGATATAATGTTTGTGTTGAAAGATACAAATGTTATTTTCAATTGTTAAAAGTCAACACAGTCCCAAGACATAAGTTTTCTAACCAAGAATTTTAAATTAAAAATACTTTGCGTATATAATGGGACTCAAACGCAAAGCATTGTATTTTAAAGGTGTATTTTAATGCATGATAATTCAATAAAAAGTATTGAAGAATGAAAAGACTACATAGAGTAGTGCAAATTCCGTAGATTGATTCATATTTCTGGCGTTTATTGCGAGTGCTCACGAGCAGAACGAATTCACAGAAATGCAAATTTGCTTTCTATGACTTATGCATACTGTATGTGGCCAGCACTTTGAAGCTGATAGTGGTGCTATTAACAATGATTACCTGTAGGGAACAGTTACATGCCTGAAAATTGTATAGTTCAAAAAACCTATTATAAGATTAGAAATGATTTTAAATAACTGTTTTAATTGTCATAGAACTAGAGTAAACAAAGGTCATACGTGTGATATCTATTTTTTTCGGGAATGACGGGGTATGAAAAGCACGACAATTCTCATGGTTCAGACGTACATACAAATATACAGGAAGTACAATGCGAATATATAATCTTAAAAATTAAATAAAATTGATTCAAATACCAGGCGTTAAAGGGGCTTTGACTGACAGACGTTGCAAAGGAGGAATGCTCTGGAAACAAGCGAGTAGCGCGCAGACTGTGCTAGAGAAAGATGCTTGCGAGGGAAATTGGAATGGAGCAGTTTCCTCTGCATTTTTGCAAGCGAGATATTATGGACTCGTTTACACAAGGATTTGCATCACGCCACGCAGAGGAAATAGCATAGAAGCTTTGTGGAAACGGCGCGGTACATGTCCACCCGAGGCAGAGATAAATGCACTATAAATAAAAGTCTTATTATATTTTGCTAACTAACGTTATTGGCAGCATCACGTGAGCGGAAAATCATTGGAAGTGGAACTCATATAAGGAGCAGGTTACAGGTAGAGAGAAGAAGCTCATGGTATCATACATGTAGACACGAAGGGACACGATTGAGTATCAAGTCAATGTCTCCATGGTAGGTCATTCATTCATTCATTTATGATGCATTAATTTTCATTTAGAAAAGTGTTTCACACTCTTATTCCGGTTACCTGGTTTTGATCTTGTTCCTCTTCCTGCTACTGGCTACAGTTCTTTTCCAGTTCCTCTTCCTAGAGCATGGCGCGTTACACACATGGTTGAGATGGTGATTATGTATTGCATGAGGCTTAATTGGTTTACTGTACCATCAATGTATGTATACAGTGTACAGAAAATGTTAAATTGTTATAATAAACACGTATGTTTTATTTAACATTCCTATGTAAATACTTCGACAGATGCACTGCATAAATTTCTTCAGTCGAATTTCTTTTTATCGTCAGTGCATTTCTTAAAATTTCTGCAATGCTAATAACACTAAACCAGTGATAAACAACATGAAGAAGAGTGCATACAGTGCAGGCAATGCAAGAATTACTTTCAATCTTTCTTAACTCAAACCGTAAAGTACAAATGGTTTATCTTCACAAACGTCATGAATACAAATGCAAGGAATTATGAAATTGTAACTTCTTAAAAATGTTCACATACCAAAATTCTCTGTATAATCCTCAAAATGAAGAAAACGGGGAAGTTTTGCATAACCTTGCTTCAATTTTCATTAATTTTAAAAATATTTATTTCATTGTCTTGACAGGATTTGGACGTTTGTGAAGGATTTTTGAACGTAAAGTTTGGAAATGCATGATGCATTCAAGTTATAACACCTCCGATGTTTTTCTAAAGACTTGAAGTAGATGGAAACATGCAGTTTGTTTTAAAATACGCATGCATTCGTTGTAAGCACGTGACAGAGATGTGACCGCTGTACAGCACAGAGAACTATGGCAGTAGTGGTGAGAGTGAGGACTGTTTTTAATACATGAAATTATGTGTTGCGCCTGTATATTTTCTTCCATTAAGCTAACTGATGCTTTGTTTCAAGATTGAGGAAGCGGCATCCAAGTCTCATCCATTATCACAGTCAATAAGAAAAAGTCCCATTCATGCCATCAACAAGCGTCAACATTGCTTGCTAACATGCCACGCACGCAGTCTTGTGGTCGTCCATCAGCATTCGTAGCACCGGCCTGGAGGACACTTTTCGCATGTTCATGTTTTCAAGCAGGATTGTGTGCACAGATCCAACCGAAAGGCCAACTTTAGAGGCGATGTGTTAGATACTCATTCGGCGATCATTGAGCACAACTTTCTCCCTCGCTCGATTATGTCGTCAGGCCGGCCGGTGAGAGGCTTGTTGTTACAATGTAAGGGATTATTTTCTGATATTGTTCTAAAGTATATTAAAGAAAAAACAGTTTGCATGGATTCGTTAACCACATACACCAGAGCGTCTGAGTTTAAGCATACCGTCAATCACTGTCTTAGACAGAATCTTTGTATTTAATTGACCTTTTCTTTCATTGATCAATATATGTATAAAAATCGGAGGTAAGTACATTAATTCCGACTATATTCGAACATTTGACACCGCAAAAACCAAGAAGCCAATGATCTCTACAGACGTCTGTAGCAGTAATTAAACGGTATTCTAATTAACGTAATCTGCTTCAACAGTATTATCACTTCAACAACCATTGTGCGTATACACGCGGGCATAACCGTTATCATGTGCTTTACTTAAGGTAGGACGAAAATAAAAGTTGACGCAAAGACGGAAGCAGGCATCGCCCACGTCGTTTTCTTCAGAGACCCATAATAACAGCACGACAAAGTCACCTTTTTTCAGAAAATTACTGAAATGTCTGGCGATAATGACGAGATTAATAGAGCTTTAGAAAGACTTAATGGCATGTGTTAGTGCATGGCGGCATTATATGGTAGACTGCACGAACGGAAGTTGGGGGTCCTTTGCGCAAGATCAAAATGCAAGGAGTGTGATGCGAAAGCCTGTACCCTTTTAAGGTGCTAAAGTGAATTTTGCGCTCATTGATAGGGCGAGCACCCGCAAGAAACTGTGATATTACTGTTTGTTGCATGCATGCACAACTAAATTTCGCTTCAAAATTTTGTTATATATCTAAATAAACAAAATTCCTTAATTAAATAAGACCTGATATAACCATTGGTTGGTAAATTGAAAAATCTTCCAGTGGAAAAAGATTGCTTAAAAAACAGGTTCATGAGTTAATTTTTCTTGAGTAACATACAAATACAACGCAGGAGTGTAGGGTTTTTCACAAGGTCTGAGCCAGTCCTGCTGATGATGAACCTGAAGAAATTATCAGTCGGACTCAATTTACTAAAAAATTTCTTTTTTACATTGACAAATAAGCATAAAGGCACAAAAAATGCACTGTCATGCCATTAATGTATAAATTCCTAGTCATCATTGCGAGGACGAAAAAACTGTTTTGCGTAATATTTGGCCCGCAAATAATTGACAATTAACCGTCAAAATAGTGATGACATAAACTTGCAGAATGTAGGAGCAGAGTTCAGACATATTCATAAACAGGGAAAGAAATAAAAGTCAGCATATTCTAAACAGCAAGTAAAAGAAAAATATCGCACATTTCAATAGTTTAACGTTGCTTTCTCGAGTTGATTTAAAGCTATTTTAACAATTGTATTTCCATAACCGTAGTGCTATAATTATAAAGGATGTAAACAAACAAATGTTAATGCATATGTTATGTATCAACTTGATTGGTATACAATTTGAGTCAGCCCCACTATACGCTCTCCAAATGAACAACAGTTTAATAGAAAAAATCTGTCAGAAGTATGTACAGTAAAAAAAAATTATTATCTGGCTTCCATTCTAAAAGCTCATGGAAAATTTAAGTTGAGAAAGAACTAAGTCTGAAAAAGAGGAACCAGTAGAGAGCAAAAGGAAATGAGGAGTACACAATAGCCGAAGGGATTGTCATTTTAACCTGGAACTGAAGCTATCACTGTGAACTGGGCACGTGATTATATCAATTGAATCCGTGAGACGCTTGGCACGTCAGAGAGAAGTTTCAGTGATGGCCACCCTCAGGCGAGTGGGAGAAGACTTGAATATAAAAACACACATGTGAGACGTCTGACCAGAAAGTTGAAGGCTAGGGAGCTAGTGAAGATAATTTGGGATGAGGCGAAAAAATACTGAAGTAGTTATGCTGAAGTAGTATCATAGTGATACAATGAATTTTACACAGCACACCCCCTGAAAAGAAGCAAAAGCCGTGTTGTGGCTTCAGATCAACATGAGGGACATATCTCTGATATTATTCCAGCACATTTTTTTGGTAAGTTAAGAGAGAGAATGTGTTTGCTTCTTGCCTAAGGTAAAGTCTAATTTTGTTAATAAAAACGTAGGAAAAGTTCTAACAAGATGACTTTAATAACTTCTGTGATGCAGAATTTAATGCTTATTCTCAACTTCGCACAATTTTCCTGTAATGCCTTGCAGATGCACGGCTGCATCGATAAAAGCTAATTGTTACAATACAGACAAGGGGTTGTAAATCAATCAATCAGTAAATGGCATGTCTAGCAACATAATCAAAAAAGTTCAAGACGTTCTTTTCCAATTAATTAGAACTTCCGACTTCTCGATAATAATTTGTTTTCCGTACACCGCTTACATCTTACGAAAAAGTCTTATTCACCTTGAAGAACTGGTCTCCCCCTCCCGGTGAAAAGTATAGTTTAAGCATGAGTTATTATTATTATGAGTTAGAATATTGGTGCATAAAAGGAGGGTGAAGAAAGAATTGACTAAATGAGTCACAACTACTTCTTCTTCGTGTATGAGAACTAGGAATAAGTCAGATTTTATCGATAGTGTACATATGAATTTACATTTTGAATATTTAACAGATTGACTACGTTTGATGCAAAAGGAAATTGAGCAAGAGTTGACTGGATAGGAGAAAAGCTCCAACTATGACGTATGTTGTACGTTTACTGGATCAGCATAAAAGGCGTGACGTGCGTTTAAAATTAAGTTGAGATTAAGAATTTTCAATGACAATTAAATTTTAAGTGGTTCAGATTGGGTCCTGGGTTATACCAGATGTTTTCCTTCGAAAATTCTAGCTGTGAAGAAGCAGAACGATGTACATCCATGTTACGGCACGAGTAAACAAGCGAAAGTTTATGGTGAGAGTCGCATGGCTATCTTGAATCTGACTCAAGATGCGAGTAGGAGGCCATTAACCAGGCTTATTGTTATTGACATGAATGATCTATAACGATTGCTCTCTGGCAAAGGAAAAGGAATGAGATGCTAGGCCCGTTATTTGGTATAGTGTCAATTGACGGGTGTTGCACATGTTTATTCATCAATGTTTTTTCATGAGCGCTCTGCGTATATTCTAATCTCTGCAGCTTCAATTCAGCTCTGGATAAAATACGTGAGTGATAAATTTTTTCTCAGCAAATTTCTTAGACTCAAAAAAAAAATATTGAATTCGATTATATTACTACAATATTATACATATGTTTTATATTCATATTTTCTACCGGATTCCGAGAGCTTTGATAATTAATACTGAAATGAAACATTGGTTCTCGAAAACTATTATTTGTTAATAACAACGGATTTGCATGAATAATTACTCTAATAGTATGAGATTTTTGGCACGACGGCAGTTTGTTTGTCGAGATAAACAGTTGGATTTCACATGGCGATTTTAAAAAAGAACATTATTGATGTGAGCACAAATTTATAATAAAATTTTCGTTTTAGGTGAGTCAAATCAATCTTATAAGTGTTGATCTTAAAGTTGGTGATACTTTTATTAAATTGTTGAATTATTTCATTGAGTTACTACAGCATTGTTGTGCAACACACTTTGTGTCTGAGAGTAGTGATGTTTTCGCCTAGAACTTTGTCAAAATTCAGCAGATACTTTAAATTTGATCTGGAAATCCCCTAATGAATAATTTTTATAATTTTGAAGTGATATGGGTCTATTTACATGCATTTCAACATAAAAATTAAAAAATTATAGAACAAGTATATATCTTGTGGGTTTTCAGGTACTGTATCAATTAGCTAACTTTACGTTGAGAAGTACAGGTCTCGGAAGATAAATTTTATACAAGACCATTGCAAATATCAGTAGGACCAGAAGTTCATAAATATTTTGTTGAAGGCTCATTTCTTCAGCGTTTCATCATTGTAACTGTGACGGCCCAATTGTATTAAATATCATTTAAAGACATTTTTAAAGCGTAGCATGTAGATCTATTTTAACTCTGTTCATCCATCGGGCTATATTCTAGTCCTTACAAAAAGAGTGAAAATTCTTTGCCAGATATTAGAAGCGTAAAAGTTGTTACGTTTTTCTCTCCACTTAACTATAATTCGTAGAAGGAAATGCTCATCTCTCCCACCTTATCCCTTGAGAGCGCCTTGTCACTTTAATATAGTGGTGTAGTCTTTTTTTAGCTGGAAACTCGAATCTCTGCGACAGAAAACGATAGAGAAAAAAGCGCAACACTCCTTCTCAATAGGCGGTGCAGTCTAGATGCAGTTTGTGAGGTCGTTTAGACACGTCCCCGTGATCTTCGCAATGCCGTGCAGCCACCCACTTCTAAGTTGTAACGAGATCGCATTCAAAAGTCCAAGTTATAGCCACATTATGCAAGAGACCTCGCTCCACAACCTGTTCATTTTACTTCTGAACTTTTCAGGAGAATGGCTCTTGAGCTGCGGGGGGTTCTAGGAATACCCATGTTAGGTTTTTACTGAAATTTAAATATTGCCTCATTTTTTGTATCTTAGCGTATGCATTACCGGTATCGAAAGTATAGTGGGAAGTAAAATAGATGTTTCATTATGGAAAGCAAAACTCAGAAAATTGACAATGAATATCAGAATCATTAAATATTTACTCGTAATTTACTAAGTTCTCACTTTTTTATGAGACCTATTTTCAAGGCAGCTAAAACAAAAACGGAAATGAATTTATCACTGAAAAATCTCAATTACCGAGGAACCGAATATGCCAGCATAATTTTGTCTTCGATCAAGAAGTAAATCAAAATATTGTACCTGGGACTGCAAACGACCGACTGGGAAATAGACTCTCATTCAAAATGCTCAGTGTGTGGCACCCATACGATCGGATACGTAATGCGAAAACCTACAAGTTTGTTCCATAAAATATACGAAATAAAATGTATAGCAGATTCAATGAATTTAAAAATAGCGATTTCATTTAATACAGAATCCGACCTCAATTGAAGGAAACATGTCAGAAAATATATTTTGACATTTTTTGTGATTTACAATTACAACAATATTCTTTAGTCATAATACTCATTGTAAAAATGAATCATTACATTACAAAATTGTTTCAAAAATTTACAGCTATAATTCGTTCGTGTTTTTCCTAATACAAGATTTCTGTTACGCTGACTTAACACAAAACGTTCAAATGTTTCTTGCATCGATTTTTGTTGATTAATTTTCGGCAATTCATTTGTGAAACTTTTGAGTCCAAACACCCGAACATATTCATTTGCTAAATCAATTTGCTTTACTACCGAACGCTTATGCATCGTAATTAATCAATCAATCTTAAAATTTGTCTAAACCATTCAAATGTCTTTTTGACATGAATTATGTCATTCAAAACAAGCGTCCTTCGTTAACTGTTAGAATCGTTCTGATGAAAATGAGTTCTATCTATACACGAATAAAATAGATTTTAAAATAACTTACTAGTGCCAACAGTTCTACAATTCGATTGCTGTCAGGATAGAGCAAAGTGGTTAGCAATAAAGTAAGTCATGCCTGAGGCTGGCTATGCATAATTAACCATAATGGCTTTCTGATCCAGGGCTAGAGAGTATTATTCGTACTAGATCTCAGCTGTTACGCTTTCGGTATTATACACCACCATTACACGGGCACTCGAGCTCCATAAAGTTAAATCATTGCTGTGCTCGCGCCATGAATTCAAACCACGAATAAGCTCCTTGTTGGCCATTGTCAGCGAGAGCGTGCTTCCATTTCAAATATTTATGATAAACTGATGGCTCTGCATTTATGAACCTTCTAATAGCTCCCACATTGGAAGTCCTTTGTGTTCTTTATGAAGTCTATTCCTTATGATAAACTATTCAACAACGTCCTCTTCGGTTAATAACCATCTTGAGTTATTCAAAATTTTACATAAATCGATATCTAATTCAGAACTCATGCAATATTGGATAGGTGTCTTCGTTGTGAAGTCTAAAGCCTTCAATGATTCCACTTGTTGCCACTCCAAAAATGATAACTTTGCAAAACAAAGTAGTTCATGCCTGATGTGAGATATTTCTCCCTTTTTCAAAAGATGTCTTTTGGAATAATTTTTTGGCTTAACAATTGAAAGTTCTAAATGTTCTTAGAGTTGATGATAACTACCTTAGTCGTTTATGCCTGAATTAATAATAATTAGCTTAGGAGCTAGGCGTTGTGTTTGGTGGTTTGTGTGATGATGACATCACATAGCATTGGTGCGACTGAACAATAAGTTGAGAAACAGCCTAATAATTCATCAATCAATGTTTTATTCAACTATTCTTTTCTTTGTTTTTTTGTGGACTCAACTTGCGTCTACTTGTTTTTCTTATGGAATGCTTGAAAGTTTTTCATTTCAACCTTTTTTTCACGACAATCTCTTTAATCAATATTGAACTTATCTTTTTGAAGTATTATGTGAACTATACTTTGATAAACATTTTCAGCTGTTTGTCTTTAATAATTGTCAATTGCCTAATAAAGTTCATTGAAAATAATGTCTCTATTGCTGTTTCTTTCCCTTCAGAAACATAAATCATATAGAATAAATTATATATATATACTGAAATTAAATAAAAACAATATGAATGTAAACTGAAGTAAAATGTATATGTAAATGTATTCAATCAAAAAGTAAATGTATGCAAATTGAACAGACCAGATACCTTTTCAATTTCACTGAAGATTTGTTGAAAGGTAGAAGTAGACACTTATTCTTCAATATAATTCCAGAAGGCAAAAATTCATAAGCTGAAGCTTTGTGTGCATTTCCCTGCGGGTGCAGTGCTCCTCCAACAAAATTGGCATTCCATGCGGGACAGCATGCAAAATTACCTCAGCGCGGCCGTCCATGTTTGTTTATTTCGAGACAAAATAAGGACGCACTTTTATATCTATGAGATCAGCTTCCCCAGCAAGCCATGCGTGATGCATCAGTGCAATATCATTTTTTATTAGATGGATAACCAGGTAATGAAAACGGTGAAATTACGAAAATATATTTGGGAGGTAGCTAGTATTTATTTAGTTTTGATCTTTAAAGAACATGGAAATTTTAATTCACTCTCCTGTTCCAGTCATTTCTACAATCACTTTCTTATTTTGTCTCCTAATTATTCTTTCCATAGCAAAAATAATGTTTTCAGAATTCACCACTGTTGAACTGTCGGGCACTCAACATTGGTTTTTAACCTCTGGTATTTGTCAATCCAGACCAGTGTTTCTCAAAGTTTTTTCAATCACCGCCTCCTTAGGACAATATTTGATTTTCCTCCGCCCCCTAATGATTATATTACTGTATATTATACAGTAATATACGCCCCCCATTCAAGGCGTACCCTCCTACTGCCCCCTTGCATTTCCTCAACGACCCCAGTTACGAACCACTTTGAGAAACACTGATCTAGACTGTAAACCAGAACAGTTTGTAATTCTGCAACTACTTCAATTCTACCCAGAAGTGAGATTCTTATTTGCTTGCGATTCATTAGCGAAAACAAATATTTCTCCAGTATCATTTTCAACACAATTATAGTTACTCGAATTACTTGAACTCGAATAGAAAACAGATCTGTGCATCAAAATCAAATCCGATAAAAATATAAACAAATCTATCGAGGACAAATTGTTGAATTTAAAATGTATTGCTCTCTACACCTTCATAAGTGCCAGAAAATAACGTGATGCTTTCAGGAAGAATGGAGCGTCATTCGTAACGTTTACAGATGTTTGGTATGAACGCCAAAGAAATATTGGACGAAGACAAATGCTGATTACTCAACGTTATCAAAAGTATGGCATATTGCATGAAATTGTGATTTCAATTTTTAGTAATTTTTTATTACGGCTTCCTGCCGTAAATGTTTACCACAGGCATCGCCTCATCCCTGAGCAACATTTTTCTTGCAAAACTGTGTGAACTTTGTCTTCGCGCTCAGAATTTGAATAGTCTTTTGATAATTTTCAATGATTTATTCAGCAGCTTCGTAACAAAACAATTTAAATCATCATTCGTTTCTTGAATGCTTCTATATTTTTTGTGTATTGTCAAAATTTGTTTCATTTTCACTTAATTCGCTTAGGTACAGTGTTTGACTTGACAATTGAGTGGTAAATTAAGCATGAGTTGTAACATCAAGGTTGACAACGTACTTTATCCAACTCAAGGAGAAATTTTGAATACCCCTCTGTATTAAATACATTACTCATTAATCGTTTTGAAGAGTAAGCTTACGTGTAGCAAATATGAAAAATTGCAGGATCATAATAGATTATCAACAAAACCAGCGCAACAGCTTCGTTTATTTCGAACAAAATACAGAATACATTTGTCTATTTTCAGTTGGTTAATTTATTTGAACTTGACCATGACATGACAATTTTTTAAAATTCATTAGTTCCCTTATTTTATTCGGCGTTTTTACTGACAGTTATTGAAAAGTCAGGGTGAATTAATACTTCACTGTAAATTTTATAAATTCACTGTGGTGAAGTACGAATGAAAGAACCTACTTATAATTCTCCAACGGGTTCTTACGACAGCTCATGTGAAATATACGAGCTATATTATTAACGGTTTTTAGAATTTAGTTTTCTGTTTTCATTCTCATTTCAAACTGGGGATAATTTTTCCCCAATTTCAGCAGAGCCCCGTGATCCAGCTCAAAATTACACAGTATTCGGAAAAAATAACAATATTTTACAAGTCAAAATATTTTTTTATTCTTTTCTGCTAGGCACGCAACATCAATCACAGACTTTCCCAACATTTTCGGCAAAGTGAGAAACTTAAATCTAAAGTGGATTTTTTTTCGAGAGCAAACGAACTTCTCTGATGACCCCTCGATCCCCTCTTCCCTCCCCTTTCCCCATTGTGCATTGGAACGGTATCATGGGTTCGGAATATTCTGTAGTTATAATCCATTGATGAAACGATTCATGCCCGTTGAATCTAAAACGTTTTTCAAAAAGGCAATAAAAATTAGTTTTCGAGAGACTGTCTACGCAAAATAACTAACGAACTATCGCTAAACAATCAACAAATAGTTCATTTTAGATAATTATAAGTAAACTAGACAGTTCCCGTGGAAATTTCGTGGCTTAAAAGTTATAAAATTAGCGATTATTGATTCATAATTGCGTCATAAGTTTGATAAGATTTGACAAATTTGGTCATTATAAAGACGAAAGTATTAAAGATTCACTACGACTTATTGTGTTTTCAATTACTATTTTTCATGAACATAAACAAAATTTCCATTCTGTATCTTATCTACCGATAACATGGACCAGGTAGTACCCATTGAAATTCCTTGGTTTAAAAATGATGAAATTAAGGATCTGCGAAATAAAATACATTTTTCAGTTTTACCTGTGGTACTATCAGAATCTAAATGTTTTTCATGACTATGTAGATAACTTCCATTTTCCATTTTATCTACCGTGACCGTGTAAAAGAAGAAAGCTAATAACAGAAAAATTGAGTTTTTTATAGTGATACAGGGCCTTTGATATCCACAATCCAATGCTTATAATATATGCATGCTCGTTCTGATTTTAGTTTAACAATTTTTCTTCAGTAATAAATATGAATTAATGAGACGGACACACACAGATAGACAGTGAGAGAGATGGAGATACATTGTCTATTATATATGCAGATAAATTCAAAGTCTTATACTGCCTTGTACTCCATAATTGGATTTGACAAATCTAAATTATGTTTTCATATTCAGCTTTTCGAACATGAATATTGTAAAGGGTGTTCTCGAAAAATGTACACAACGGTATCAGTGATACCGATATCAAAGTTTTAAAATGAAAAACTAAAATAATAAATTTAGGAACCTTGACATCTGTATCAGTGTCATAGATGTGTACATTTTTGTAGATGGACACCTTGCAAAACGAATCATTTTTCAAATATGTTGAATATGTTAGGCATGGATAATGATAAACCATACATGGATATACTACAATCAGGCTTGTGTGGTTCATGATATTTTCCCCGAAAATATTCGTAGTATTTGACATAATAACGCATAGATTGAAGCAATCATCAATTTTAAATTGTATTTATTGAAGAAATCGAACCCTTACTGTTCGAGTCATGGTATAAAATGAAATCCATCATATGTTCGAATGTTCAGCTCTCTAAAACCATTGTGTATTATTTTATATTTGAATATAGAAATACTGCTATCAAAAGTTCACACAAACAGTAATATTTTTCAAATACCAATTGATCATATGAGAATTAGTAATAAATAAAAAAGTATTCCCAACTTAGCATGGCGTAGGATCATTTTTGGGAATTTTTTCATCTCAAGACCAGTAGAGAAGACGGCGTCAGCTGGGGCTCCTCAATAAACATGGGCCCAGAACGGCCTCTTACACGAGCTGGTGTCGGATTTTCTGCGCAATTGGCCTGGATGTGGTGGCAATTGCACTGCAATATACTAGGGCAAGAATGTAATAACTATTGGTAACTGGTATGCATAAGTGAAGGCTTAATGCTGTGTAACTTCAGTCTCTCTGGTCATTATTGTTGATCTATGTAGAACAGTCATGAAGGATTTGAACCTAGGAATATGAAGTTATTTTTCATGAAACATTCGGCAAAAATTCACGACAGGTTTTGTAACCTACTTTAAAATTAAACCTTTCCACTGTAAGTTGTTTTATTGGACCTCCACAAGTCGGCGCAACAATTTTTTTGTGAGCGTTTATCACCAGTGTTTTTTTTAAAATCGTGCTGGTAAATTTAACCATGGAAGTTAGTTTAATCACTGAAACTCTTGCTTCATCGGATGGTTTTCTGGAAATCAATACTAAGCAATCTCTGCGTTCTGCCCTCTAAATAAAACACCTACTGCCCTCAACCAGGTGGTACTTTGTTTGATAACGTTAACATGATCATTACTCAATCGATCAATGTCTCTAGAAGCTTTTAAATTACCCACGCACTACGAGTATAAATTGACTGACATTTGATGAAGAAATACCTCGGAATGCATTCGTTAGATTTATTCGCCTCTTTAAAAATCTTGGGCTGTCTTGGTATACTCTCCGAAGGCCAGACGGACTACTTCTTCAATCTCGTTTTTCTCCTGAAGACCGTCATTTACACTGATTGGAGGACGTGTTCTTACGCTTCCCGTGCACACAAAAACCTCAAGCAATTGGCACCAAAATGGGGCAAAAATTTCCGTCAAATGCTTCTGGAAGATTTTGTGCAATGCTGAGAGAAGCAAAATTAAGTTAATAGTGTTCTTAAAGTTTGTATCTCTTTGTAGTTTCTCGCCTTGTTCAGTATTTAGTCATATCAGAATATATGATAATGAGTCAGATATGTTTTTCATCCGTAATGTTATGAAGTTTCAGAGGACAGACAGGAATATAGAAATTCATACAAATGATTTTGTTAATATTGTTGTGAGATTGTATTGAGTAATATAAAGATACTCTACTGAATGTTTCAATTTGTAAACCACGTAAACATTACTTTGCAGATTTTACGAAGGCGTAATCGTAAATTCGTAACTGCAGAGTAAGAACAGAGCTGAAATTTTGGTTTAATGTTGACGGAACTTAAATAATTCTGACGTACAAGCACAATATCATTATTGCGTGAATTTCTTTGCTATTCTGCAATTTGAGATTCACATCCTTTGGGAAAGAAAGGCTTAGAGGGGAAAAGGGTGTGTTTCTGTCAGTATCGAATCGACTTGAAGTTGACCTATTTATTGGCATCAAGTAATTCATGAAGCAAAATTTCCCCATAGGTTTTACGCCAGCTTCAACAAAGTAACGCTTAAACGTCCTGGTGTGCATGGGGTTGAAAACAAGAGTTCTGGACGATTGAGCTCCTGAACTTTGAGTGTCCCTGAAGCTGAGACACCAATACATATCTTCTAACATTTACATTCTGCAAGAACCTAGCCCACTGTCATGAATATTCTACGTAAAAAACACTAAAAAAAGAGAAGCGTTCAAATCTGGTAAATGAAGTAATATAACCGTGCTGTCTTCAGACAAGAATACAGATTACGCTACCTCAGATGATTTCTTAACCTTTTTCTACGACCCGAGCAATACTGATTTCTCCTCAGTAAACTTAAAGGTATGACACCACGCCATAGAAGCGTCTACAACACACCGTCTTATCAGAGCAAATAAGTTCTGAACAAATAGCGCAGATAAGCACTTCACTCACAGAACCAACACGTTAAGAGATGTTTGTAAACATTATTTGTGTCGTTTGTATACCAAAGTTTTAATTGCTTAAAATGAGTCGTTTTGCTGGTATTATTGTTACCTGTAACATAGCGGCGTATAAGGGCTGACAAAAAAACATACCGTTGAAAAAAAATCCGCACAGAAAGCAACGAAATCAACTCGATAATAAGCAATAGAAGCCTTCACAGATACATTATTTACTCAGCTCTTTTATAATTTGGGGCAACAGTTAATTCCAAGTCTTGCTTGTCGAAACACATGAAGACTGATATATTCTACAATCGTGTAGAAGATATTTTCATTATAAAGTCATTGGTTAACTAAAGAATGAACGTTGTGTACGTACGAGTATATGGGTAAATATTTAAGTTATTCACTGTCATCACATTGAAAAACAGGATAGGGATTAAAGACGTTCAAATGACATTTGTACAACCACAAACGTGTTGATTTCAACGAAATACAAAATAATAGCTACAACATGCCTTTGCCTATATGCCGTACGCATAAATATTTTAGATTCGCAATTTCTACTTAATTTGATCGTGCTGACACTATAGAACACAATATGTATCATGTTATTTATTATTCCTTTGCACATCGATCTAGAGACGATAGTAGCTCGTCCTGTGATCGATGACGTGTGAGGCAAACGCTGTTCCATTAATTGGCTTGTCATCTCAGTAGGCCGATAAATGCCACCGATCTTCATTTTGTTCGCTAAATAACTTTCCTCACTGAGCAGCTGCATCCAATACCCGATATTTGAAGGCGGAGTCTAAACAAGAAACTTTTATCGCTGGAGTCCACGAGGCTCAGAATAAGTCAATAGTTAAAAAACTTCTTTCACAGGATAGGTTGTAACGTTCATTTTTTATGATTTAGATCGTTTCTTGGGAAAAGGTTATTTGCTAAAATTGCACTACTGAAAATTTCCACAGCAACAGAGTAAATTGGGAAATATGAGATACATTGGATCTAGCAATGACTTATTTGCACAGGGTATGTGCTCCGGATGTCACTGAGAGAATATAACTTAGGAATTTACAAGAATTTCACAATGCAATAAGATGACTGGTAAAACACAAGCCTATGATGCCCTTTTAAAGACTTCTTGTCATTTGATCTTATGACTTATCTGTGTAATGCTGTTTCACCTTAGAGTTAGAGAGCATGGAAAAAGGCTAATTCGATTGCTGCTGCAAGCATACATTAGATCTTTCGCTCATGGCATTCAATGAGTTAAAGTTAAATAAACATTAAAATACTGTCGTGATTTTTATACTTCAAGAAAATGAATTTTACCAGCAACATTTTTCTTTATTGTTAATGATACTATGAAGTGAAAATTGCAAATACAAATTCAATTTTTAACTTACGATAGGGCATTGAGAGTTACCTATTCTATGCAAGCACAAGAAAAATACTCATTTTCTGCCAATTCATGATAAGAGGATCCAATCCTAAAATCATAGTTCAGTGCTGAGGTTGCACACATGACGAGAGTTTCTTCAAAAAAATGTGGCTGCTGATTGTGTGAGCGTGTTTGTTCGATAGATCTGGTAAACGATCATCGGATCAGATGATTCCAGAACTCCGCAATCTCAGCTACGAAAGACGTCTTCAACGCCTTGAACATAAATACCCAGAATAAAGAAGACTGCGAGGACAACTTATTGAGACCTTTAAGTATCTCAACGGCCTTAACAATGTTACCCTGGAAGGGCTTTTTGAAAGAGACGGTAACGTACGAATTAGAACTATCGGCCAAAAACTATTACTGAGAAACTTCAAGACATCTCAAGCTATGAACTTTTTTCCCGTTAAAATTACTGCAACTTGTAACCAGCTGCCAGAAAACATAGTTTCTGCTGGCACTGTGAACACATTCAAAAATCATTTCGTCAAATTTTGGATTACGAACCACTCAGTATTACATCGTACAAACTCTATGTTCCTAACTCATTAGGGCTAGTATATGATTGAGATACGTAAATGCGAGTGACAAAAATGCCTGCGCGTGAGTGAAATGCTTGTACATGACTGAACTGACTTACGTGGTTAAGGTGTACGTGCATGACTGATGTATTTACTTTAGACAGCATGGGACTTGGGTATCGACCCAAGAATGGGCAAACGGCTCGTTCCTATTGCCTTATTCTATTCTATTCTATTCTATTCTATTCTATTCGAAGATTTGGTAAACGATCGATCCCTAAATCGTATGTGAATTTTCAAGAACTTAGTCATGTTCAATCTGTAATTTCAGCCCTAAGTTGTGTAAACAAGTAATATGAGTGTATTTTGTCGGAAATATCCCTTAAACTACATTTTTCGCAATTTCACTTCATCACAAGAGGATAAAATGAATTCCTAAGATGCCCATCCCCGTTATTTTTTGATTTAACTCTACGGCAACTGAATCCACTTTTCGCTACCACCGTGTTTACAGCAAGCAAAATTAACTTTGTAGAGTTCCCATCAGTCACCAAAGAGATCAAATCTTTTATACAAAAAAAAACAGTGCAGTTTTATCTAATATACCATGCTCATCACGGATGGATTTCAGAAACAAAAATCATCATTTTCGGTGTTGTACTTCTGAATTTTTACAAGGAACAGTTTCCTAAATAAATGTGACCCCTTATTACGCACGCATAGAATAGCAAGCGTTTGCATTCATTGATAAAATTCGTTGCTTTACTCTGAGTTTTGCATCAAGTCAGAAGTTCCTTACGCAGGAAATGGTGAAGTTTTACGCTTGTTTTGATTCATGCACTCATTAATTTAATTTTTTCTCGGCGCTTTTAGAAATTACTCATTTCTCTGATTTGATATTGTAGAAATAATAAGAGTTGAATTGCCTCTTCACATTTATGTGCACCCACCTTAAAGGAACTTTGAAGGTGGGTGGATCTATCAAACGTAAGTTCTGTACCTCTGCTTGTTGAATTCTTGTTACGGGTTGTTTGCTTATGCAACCTGTCAAAAATAGCGGGTTGGTCACTTTTTTGCCTTATTTTATCTTCCGTGACACATCGATGCTCAGTGTCGTCAACTAAGAACAAAATTTTTTAGTAAACTACAATTGATCAATTTTTGTTGTACTGTGAGGTGTTTGCCATGATTTTACTCTTTTTTTCTCATAACTTCTTCCCAGAATGAGGTCCCTCCCCTAACTCAAGAACTTAGAGCAGATTTTTGAAATTTTAGGTTTTAATAAAGTCATCTTCCTGTTTTATAAAAGTGTGAGACTAATGTTGATATTTAACATAACTAAGGTTCCAATATTATGTTCTATTAATGTGAAAAGTTCACTTACTCAGCTTATTTAACTTCTGTTAATCACTTTTAGTGTACTTTATAATATGTAAAACAAGACTCATATTTTTCACAGCAAATTTCAAATGATTATAGCTTTCAATGACGTATCTGTTTTCTTTAAATATGTTCATACGGTATTCCCTGCCTGTATATTTGTATTGTATATATTTCGAGTGAATCCGCATTTTTCTTTTTTATTATTTTCAAAACATGGTTTTCCAAACCCATTCAGGTTTCACATTTCTATCACCCTTCCACAGTGATTTCTCTTTTAGAATATGTCTTTTTTCTTTCAGTATTTCCATGCAATTCTGTTTCTAGTGCTTCCCAATTTCAGTGAATTCCATTCAGATTTGTTGAACTGGTCAGTGTCCTGAAAACAAGTGAAGCAGATACAAGAAATGTAAAAATAAACCTTCATAGAATGTAGGATTGAACGTCTATGGAAGCTGATGGAAAAGTTTAGACACTAAGTCATAGGTTAAATCTTTTTGGACGAACAAAGTTCTTTGTTATCATAGCTTTTGTATGTATTTCCATTATTTAAATCAGGAAAATTATTCGTTTATAGGGAAAATTTTACAGGTATGTTTCCTGTTAATTTACGATAGTTAATTTTTTTAGTCACTACCCATTTCAGTTGATAACAATATTTGATTGGGGTTTGTTAATGAATCGTTACGTAACACTCAAACTTTAGCTCCTTTAAGAGTGAAGTTCAACCTTTTTTGGATGCATGTTTCAACCTTGAGAAGTACAGTAACTTGAAGGTAATAGTTTATTTAGTTCTTTAAGATATTAACTGAACATATTACTTTTTTGGGATATTGAACGATGCAAGTATAAGTTTTTTATATTTTTAAGTAATTATATATATTTCAATAAAACTGTATAAATACATTGTTTCAGCAGATGGGAACACCACTGTGCACTGCACGATGAGCAGTGAAGTATTTTACACAACAAAATTTAGTGTAAATCACTAAAAACGTCTCTGAAAACTAGCCTATTTTTCAAAAGTTTCCCCTATCATACAAATTAACTTATGTAAGAACTTTTAAATGTTATACAACCTTCAAAAAAGTTTCTATAAATTACTGCCATAAATAGACTGAGAAAAGTATCACCGATCATAGAAATTAACTTATGTAAGAACTTTTATATGTTTTAAAACCTTCAAAAAATATCGTTTCTAAAAATTGCTGCCATAAATAGACTGAGAAACGAACGTAGACCAAACTTTCAAATATCACTGTACGAAGTAAGGAACCGTCAGCAGTTTTAGTTCCTCTGAACTGAAATGGGCCAACGTAATTTGTGGACTTTAATTAAAAGTTGGCTGGGTGACAATAAAACAACCAACAATTGCTATTGATTTGCACTCCACAGTTACTAAATCAGGAACAACTCATTTGATAACTGAGATTAAAAGCTTATCCTTGGCCATTAAATACACGATGCTATTCATCATTCTAAACACATAAATTCTTTATGAGGATTTCGGATTTTCATTCGGCAAAATATATAACATGTCTTCTAATGTTCAGGAGTAGTTATTTAAAAGAAAGGGAACGTTTAAATATTTTTTCTTCTTTTCTCCGCAGTTTTTTGCAATTGACTTTACTGTTGTTCGGCGTTCCTCAGTTCGAGAATAGTTAACTAGAACTTTATAGATGAATGTATGTTATGCTTAGCTGCTGTATATGAGACTATGATCATATTGATAATTATCAAATGATTGTTTCAATGATTTCTCGACTCTTTGTCAAATTTTTTTATTGAGTTTATCTGCGAAATCGAATTACCATTTTTCAATAAATGATTTCTAACTCTCGTGAAAAAATTTATGACACGGGTTTAATTTTTTGTTATAAAAACTTTAATCATTTCAGCATCAATAAAAGGCATTTAGAAGTGCTTACACCAAGACATCAAACAGCATTTAATCTCTAGTTAATTTCAGCAGACAGCTTAGCAAGGGAGGTTTGGTTGGCCTCCGGGAATTTCTTGACTATGATTGATAAAGAAGTTACTACATAGTTTTTTTTAATTCATATGTCATATGTTCCTTTTATCAAATACAAAAACAATATCTTTATTAATATTTATTGGAAGATAAAATATGAGTGCATTTTTTCCGTTGCCTGGAAGTTACATTCTTTCGCTAATGCATCATAACAATTAGAATCCAATAACTATCGCTCGTTGCTTAGATTTGACAATGATTTCGCCGTACTCGAATCATATCACAACATTTACATCTATAAGCAGCTAGCGCTGATGCAAAAATCAGTCTTCTATAACATGGCTTTCGAGATTTATTACCTGTCTATATTCTTTATTCTGTTTACGAGGTTTCCAGCCCAGGGAAGTTCATAACTTTTTATGAGGTTAGGATTAGGTCTCCGTAAGTCAGGTGTATTACGTTATAAGGCTTGATGATGCAGTGATCAAGCTATCCATTCAGTCTAAATCATGCCTAAGTGCCACCCTGTAGCATCTCGAATGTGCTCCTGAGCTGAGAAAAGTAAAGTCTAAGGTTATATGAAATGTGATCGATAGCGTGCATAAGGCTAAGTCCAGGAAATAAAAAGACAGTGCAAGTACCTCGCAAAAATTTATTTACCATTAGTACATTAGATTGTCAATGTTGAACATTTGTCAGATCTGTAATACGTTTGCGCTCAAAACTATGAACGGTATTTCATTCAATAATTGTTGTATGGGGACATTTGTAATCTCTTTTTTCATATGTTGAGAAGTGATAATGAATTAACTACAGAAGAAAGACAAGAATTCATGAAAAAGTTGTTCACATGATAAAGTAAAACAAACGGAAATAAATTAGTTAAGTGTAATTGTTGCAATAATTTCAAAGGGGAAATTCATCCTTACTTCAGGTACTTCCAACATTCCAACTCGAAGGCCTACTTGTGTAGAGTAAAACAATGTAGGAGTGCCATAATACGCATAATTATACGAGCATTTTACCGATAATTACTCCTTATTTAAGTAATGTATTTTTACGCTCTTTCATTACTGTTTGTTCTTTGAAATCTACACCAGTAGAATTGCGATCACGATTTTCCATATTTTTTTAGGGGCAGTCGTAGTATAATGTGATTAATTTTTGGTGAACATCGAATATTATTTTAAGCTTTACCTAACAACCATTGCTTGACAACTGTTCCTGAAAACTCATTTATGGGCTACGTTGAACCATTTAGTTGAATTTCCTACGCCAGTGGATTAAATAACCGTAGGGATATTGACTACTGTCAGAAACAAGAAAGCAAGTTTAGCGTGCAAGAGACAATACTGAGGTACACATTTTTGGATTAGGGCACCACGTTCAAAGCTGAAATTCCACTGATACCAAACTCAACTGATACAAGCAGAAAAATAAATCCCTCAAATTCTTGTTTTGAGTTCAAGTATATTTTCATGGTTCAATTTACATGTAAATAATTCTCAATTCCTTCGCCTCCAATAATACATTATCAATATTCTTATTTAATAGCCGAATGAGTGACGACTAAGTCGACTAAGCGATCGAACAATGAAGTGTTTTGTTGTATCCGATTGAAGTGGCTTAGCTATTTAGTTCAGAGACATAGGTTGAAATATTTCCCTTCTGTATCAATATAATATTCTTGAAAAGTGGTTTCCTTTCTTCTGTTAGTGGAAACATACAATAATATTCATATTATTATTAATGTTAAACTCGCACTCAAATAAGGAATTATTGGAACAATTTGCTAATCACTGCATGTTATTTTTAATCAAAAGTACAAAAATTGAGCTTAAAGTCAATTTTGGTGGCTTGCACATAGTAATGCAGTGGAAAGCCTCAATAATCTAATTTGTTCAGAGTTAGTACCGTCAGAAACCGAACGCTACGATAACTTTTCACCTAAACTTTTGCAATTCCTCATAAATTCCACTTTGATGTCGATGACACACAGCTCAATAAGCTCAGATCAGGAGCGAATTTTGGTTCGCCTCTTCCTAAATTGTGAACATTTCTACAGCATATTGATTAGGAATGTCCTTGAACATCAAGTTTGTCTTACCTAAATGCAGATATCAGAGTCAATATCACCGATAAAGTTGATTAAAGACGATAAAGGCGATAGAGTTGACGAAAATATGCATGCTAATTGTCGTAGTAATGAAAGATTACGTAGTTATATTAAAGTGACATATAAGATTTCGGTCGAATTTCACTAAAAAAGTTGTTTGGCCTCACCTGAAGAAAATTCCCAGTCTCCTAAGAATGTCTTAACTTCAGATGTCCTCACACAATCAATTAATTACAATGACCCTAGAAACATGATTTATACTGTGAAAGAAAGGCGTGTTTATATGTTCACATTTTTCGACCCCGAACTTATATCAAAACTTGAATAATCGGTAACAGCAAGCACTACTTTAATATCCAGGGCATAGCTTTTGTTCCAGACCTAATTCAGGAAGTGGCTGGAGTGTTTTTATGATTGCTTAGGTCCATCAAAACTAATCTATGCATAAAGTTCAGCTGTGCAGATGTTCTGAGACAACATCATTGTTTCTTCCCAGCAGCTCATCGTTGCACGGGGCAGCTTTGAGAATGAACAAATAATAAATATTCCTGCATCTCTTGTGCAGCGTTGAATAAAAACTTCATTACAAGAGCGAATGCAATTCTGAGTTTTAGAAATTCAGCCTTTTCAAGTTCAAACGATTGAGCATTTTATCAATAATCTCTGCTGAATCAGAATTACTTCTCTACGGTCAGTGAAAGCACTGTTGAACGAAGTCAAACTCTTCTTTTCAAAAATTATCTGAATTCTTCTTTATGAATTTTAGATTTGCACTTGGTACAAAGTTTTGCTTTATATTTATGGAGCTAAAAGATATACTGCATCTTTAAATGCCGAGTAGGAATCATCCTGTAGTCGACATTTCAAATAGTTTATCTATTTAAAAATAGGAGCACCAAAGGCCATTGTTCTAACAAACTGATATTATTTCAAACTTTTTTACAAACTTAGACATCATTATTTTATTGAAATCGTAATTCTTCTGAGAAATATTATCTACCTTATGATCTACTCACAAAAATTAATGGTCTGGAATTACCCGCTGTTTTTATTTCGGTCATCACACTTTTACGAGATGCGATGGAAAACAGCTGGAAGAAATTCATAAATATTTATGAATTTAATCTTATTTTATTTCATGGAGTTCAGGAAAAATTCGTACTGATTTCAGCCTACATACGTGCATTTGTTCACATAAGTGCTTCCTTACTTTAGCGTTATCATGTATAAGTGCTTTAGCGTTATCCTGTATAAGTGCTTCCTTACTTTAGCGTTATCCTGTATTAAAACAACCGATTTTCACTCATACATCTCTTGCGTGCAGTAAGAAACAGCTCCTCCATCACGACTAAGACGGTCGTCGAATAATAAACTTCTTTTAATAAATGAGAAAATATTTCTGAACTAATTCAAATTGAGTACGATGCTGGTGCCAGCTTCGTTGACAGATCATTTTTTGACGAATAATTTTAAATATACGTTTAACATGTTTGTCAAGGCTTCGAAACCTCCTATAAAGTTATTTTCTTTGTCTCTGAGTAATGAAAAATTAGGCAAGTCTAAATATTACTACGAAAGTACAAACTACTTTTTGATCCTTGTTTAGTAAAAAGTGAGGAATTTGAGCAAGACCTTCGACTTCAAAATGTAAGTTTTATTTTTGGCAACATAACTTTTTTATAATTTGCGAACACTAATCTTTTTACTTGCCTTTTTCTTTTAAATTGAAATTTGGTCAATCGATACGGTCAGTATTGATTGAAACTAAATGAATGCCATTCAAACATTTCTAATTGAAATTGAAATTCAAGCACTTTGTCATAATTATACTCGTACAGTAGGACAGACACTTTCAAATTTTACCTCTCAAGTAATTTGAAGAACATGGTTTAATTGTCATGTATTTTGTTATGAATTTCAGAAGCATATAAAAATGTATTCTGAAACGTTTGCTTCTTGTTTTGCTACAATGTCCAATCCATTTTAAAAAGAGTAAAGCAGTTACATGCGTCAAATTTCGATACCTGGTGACCTAAGTGCTTCCTCGAAACTACAATTATTTTGAGAGAATGGACTATGTTACTGCTTTTATATTAATTAAAACTTTAGCTTCATCGAGAAACACTCAATCACAACGTCGACGGACGAGAGCCCGTTTATAGTCACAGTACTTTTACTTCATGCATCCACGCTTATTTACCCTCAGATGGCTGAAATCCGATTAGGCTGTCGATATTTATTCTGATTGTTATGAATTGCATTTTCACAGTTGCATTATGTGTGGAAAATCAGTCCTTTGAAAATTTGGGCAGGTTTAATGCGCAGCAACAGAAATATCGGTGACGTTTGATGGAGACTTTCCTAGAAATTGGAGAGCTATTCAAGGGGAATCAAAATTGCGTGCTATGCAGTAAAACTCAAAATCCTTAGCAGATATCATTTCATCAATTTGAAATGTTTTTGTCGTGTGCTAGTACTTTTCATCCTGTGAAAAGTATGTATACCTTCGCAACAACGTTGATTGTGCGGTGTTAAGTATGTATACTTTGGCAACAACGTTGATTGTGCGGTGTTAACTAGAGTAAAAATAAAATTACATTAGGAGGATAGAAATAGCGGGCAATCATCCGAATGAATTTGTTCTGCATGCCAGTATCGAAATCAACACAATGAAGACTAAACGTCTTAATTCTGGAGGTACATTAAAATCGATACCTTCTTCTTTCTGAAATTTAACTTTATGATAAAGTAGCCGAATTTACAGTGCCTGCACGAAAGAAAGACGGCGCCTTAGCTTTTGTTCAAGTTTATTGCTCAGTAGATCAAGCTACTCTGGTTTATGTCTTTTTTTACGGCGCTTCTAAAAGTATCTTTCAGCATCAAGATTTGTTGCAGGCCCTTATAAGTCTTTATGACTGGCACGGATTGCGATTTGAAGATGAAATCGCTAATTCAAACGAAGGTTTTTAAATTTTCCAGGGAAATGAAGGTGGGGGTTAATTTTTCTTTTTCTTTTCAAGATCCGCAAGTATACTGTGTGACATAGTCGAATAAGCTCAGTTGTTAGGTGACAAATTTGCACGAAACAATTAGAATTTTGATAGAGAGTCTTATGCATGAATAAGTTTTTAACAATACGTAACCAGCCTAATTTGTCAACGTAATTCTTGGGAGATTATTTACTGCAAAAAAAATTATACAGTCCAGTGGGCCAGTGCGATGATATCTTCGTTTTGACGTGGAGATTAAAACTCTTTTGAGCCCTGGATAAATAGTGCATACAAAAAATAGAATAGAATAAGACAACAGGAGCGTTAGATTGGTTCATTCTTGCGTTACTATCCAAATCAACCCGTCTAAATTCAAGGTATCAATCACGTACGAGCAGCACCTTAATTAAGCCTGAACATTTCAGACTTCCTCACGCACTTCAATCCCACATGAGAACAAGGAGTAAAGAAGGGTAGGAGGAGGAGGCGTAGCAGTCACATTCTCAGTCATCAGATTTTATGCAATAAAGACAAAGAAGCCATCCTGTATCGAGAACATAAACATGTAACGCCCTCTGAGCGCGACTTCAGCTAGCCTGGAGTTCCCAATTTATGTTCTGAAGGAAGACTTTTCGCATCGTTCAGGCACTGCTGTCGGTGAAAAATTCCGTTGCTGTCTCATAAATTTGTTGGGTGAGGGATTACAATTGCGTACATGTCCTTAGAGTGCAGTAATTACCGCTGTTACTTGTTTACGAGCTCATTCCTAGAACCCAGTATTTTCTCTTTATTCCCATAAATTCATTATTTATTAGTGATGCCAAATTTTGGACCAAATCATCAAAATCTACAAAAAATACTTTAGTTCATGTTGGCTGAATAGTAATTCAGAAAACATTATTGCAGTACTTAACGATTTATGCAACTGAGGAGCAGCTGAATTTCCCTATCACGGAACACACTCGAATTGATGACTTACTGTAAAACCTTCTTCTTTACTCTCTGACAGGCACCAAACATATGTGACTGAAGTAGCCCCAGGTGAACTGTAGCTGTTGTAAAAATATAGAATGAAAGTTTTCTCAATTGTAAAAATTAACAATATTGAACATCCCATTGATGATTGAATACCAATTTCCTTTTTATCTTCAACGTTGTTTCTACTCTTATTAGTTGATTATTATTTTCATTTTTATGACACACGCATTGTTACTTTCCTATTCAACTGAAATCGGTGGGTGGAAAACTATTGCAGTTTTTCCTGACAATTTGATCGAACTTACCAGTGTGAAGGAAAAATGTCTCATTAAAACACGTTTTTTCAATGTAGTCGGTTCGTAATTGATGTCTAGCTGGATAATTTTCTTTACCGCCGAGTAAATTGAACAACTTAGTTGAAAATTTTGGAAGTGTTATTAATTTTCAGCTTCAAAAGAAGTAATCAATGAATGTCCCTTTCGAAATGGTTAAGCTAGACACTAAAGGACGAACAATGCACTAAAAATTTCTGAAGGTAATGGTCTGGAATGTACAGGCACTTTTAACAGGCAAGGAGAGAGGGATTTTTAAAATATCAGCGAATGGGATTGAATATTTTGCAAATTTTTTTTGTTCATGTTCGGTGAGTTTCCTCCTGTTTTCAAGGTAGGTTTTACGCTCCAATTGAAGACTGATTTTAAAATCATCAGATAATGGGAATTTCTGAAATAGAAACACTGTTTTGAATTCTTGCATGCGTAAAAGTAGGTCTAACTTCTTGGAGGAGTTTCTTCTCATTTCGCCTTAAATTGAGGAGAGGTAGAGAAGGAAATGTTAAGATGGAACTCACTTCATTCTAAGCAGTTGTTACATTGTTTGCATTGTTGCACGAGTAGTCAGAGTTCTATGGTGTAAAAACCGATCGTATTAACGATGCACCATGAGCGTCATTTTTTCACGTTATAGAATAGAGCTTGTAGTAATCTAATCAGTGATGTCAACAATACGAGTGCTGTTCTTTTCATCTTAGATGGTCTATAAAAAAGCCAATTTACGTAGATAACGTGAACATTTTATCACAATAATTACTGTAGATTTTACTTATTTCTCTACATAATCGCTGAAACAGATACAGTTCAATTAACCTGAGGTACAGGCAATGGAACATGGCAGCTACGATCGATGCTCCGGTCAAAAGTGAGTCGTGAAGTGTACTCCGATTTCTACGACCAGAAGAATGTAGTGCTGTTAAAATCTATTGCAGAATGAGGAAAGTAAACTATGCCAACTTTATGAATTATAATAATGTATGAGAATGGTGTAGAGAATTTAAACAAGGGTGAACCGACGTGCATGAAGAAAGTGGACATAGATGCAAGTTCCCATTTGCTTAAACCCATAACAGCAGATAGTATTGAAATATTATAAAAAACATCAACTCATTATCTTTGCTCATCAGATTCATCACGCACTCACACTTTATTCAATTTTTCCTCATGGTTTTATCAGCATTGTGACAAATAAACTTTTATGAACATAATTCTTTCAGAATTTTAATGTTAACCTGATGTGTTCATTAAAACAATATGAGACCTTTTTTCGAAACCCCTTCTTTATAGCAATCACAACTTTTTCAAATAATAATTCAAAAAGTGCAATGATTAATACCTGTTCGTTTAGGAAGACAAGCTAGATATCTTGGTCAAGTTGGCTATTTCGTCTTAAAAATAATTCGCTATTTCTTGAATGTTGCGGCAGCAATTTTTTTCTCAGCAAGGGATGATCTGTGAGCTTATTTTAACAACGCTTGTATATATTTTTAGGTGCAAAAATATTTTTCTTTGGTGTTAACTTTTAAGTTTGTATGAAAACAACTACAAAGTGAACTAATTCTGAACAAATTAAAAAACTTTTTTGCTTTATGAAGCCTCATGCGTAATACACCACAGGTTAAACAATTAAGTTTCGTTGTTGAATGGCTGTATTTCGAATATTCACGGGGTTTTGAAAATGTACTAAAAAATGCGATCAGAAAAGTAGATTTCTTACATAGCGAGTAAAGTTTTAAAACTTAATCAAGCGTCCTGATGTTTGCATATTATGATAGTATCGAATAAAACCTTTATCGTCATGAAAAAATTAATTTTGTTTCTTACACGGAACAAGTTCACGGATAATTTGTTGTCATATACAGTACTCCTGTTAGACATGACTATTTCTCGAAAGATTTTATTTTGCTGCAAGAGAACTCCAGCTGTGATGAACAATCAAAATGCAAATTGTCTTCCATATCTCACGGCGAGGCAAACCAGATGACAAATTCTCTCTCCTGAATAGTAAGAATGAATTAAAATTTACGTAGTATTTGCGAAATGCTCAAGTATACGTACAGGAGAAATGAAACTTCCTAACGGTATACCTTGTATCAGCTCCATGTAATCTGCTGCACCAGCCCTAATTGAGGCAAATGTTTCGTCATTTTAGTTCAAATCTGTTTGACTCAAATGAATGTCTTTTAATCACAATAGTAAAACATTATAAGCACTGTAATTCACTTTACAGATGGAATATATGACGGCCAATTATATTTGATAAGACCCAATTTCTATACTTCACCTATCACAATTGGATGCTGAATGTAATTCATTTCAGGTCCGCAACAATTTGTCATATTTTCTAAAGGAAGTACAGTTTTAAGGACAGTTATTATAGTGAGATATATATATTTTTTAGAGGGGGGTTCGTAATTCCAAAGTATTTTCAATTACTCCAAAAGTTCTCGCTCAGATTTTGTCGTCTTTAAATGTTGAAAATTAATCAGAAATTAGAGTTGACCTAATCGCAAGTTTCAAATCAAATGCTAGTTCTGGCAAATTACTGTGTGTGAACAATTTTTGTTCCTGGTTTTCTTTTCTTTACTTCTCTATGTGAACTCCAGGAAGATATTTTCCTCCGTACTTCGGTGAGGCTTTATAACAGCGACTGCAGTTCTGGACCATTTTCTGAAACAAATCTTTGCAGCAAACGGTCAAATTTATGATTCGTTCTATTGTCGTCCAATTGTTTCCGCTGAATTTACCTGATTGGACAGTAATGAGAGAACTTGGACCTAAGTTAAAATTAACGATCAACACAGTATCTTAAGTCAGTGCTTTGTTTTTCGGGTTTCTCATCCATTTTGGACCATTTTGCTGCTCTCCAGATTTGTCTTTGAAGTTAATGTTCGAAGATCTTTCAATTTATGATCAAGTTAAAAATAAAATGGCTTAAGACTATTGCAGCAGGATCTCAGAGCGCAAACAATTGACGATAATTTGAAATCTCAAGTGAAATGTTGCTTACATCCTTAACAAAATGGTAACACACATTTTCCTTTCAGTTTCATTGCACTACTAGCAGCATCATATGGGAAGTGATGTCATTTTCCTTGCTTATGTATTATATTATACGTGCTTATTAATCACGCTAAAAAATTTCCTAAACCTATTACCTCAAAACTAATATAATACACTGAATATAGGCTCTAGCTTACATGTTTAGAAGACAGCTGTTGAAGACCTCTTGAATCACGGTAATTTTGCTGAAATGGAAAAAAGCAAGTGATTGTTTTATTCCTGAATTGTTCAGTAAATTTAATTGTAGCTGCTCTATACATTTATTACTGAGATACTAATCATGTGGATTTTCATGAAAAATATTGAAACTGCATCACTGGAGAAGATTTTTTTCTCGTGTTCATGAGATTAGATACTGTATGCAAACTTCCCTGCAAAACTTTGACCTCATAAAAAAGCTGTTTAATAATTTTAACAATTTATTTTCCAGCGATCATCAAAATTTGGGGAATGCTACGCAGCCAAATCAATTATTGAGTGAGTAATTTATATGAAATTTTGATTTATTTTGTGTATTGAAGAAGTTTGAGTAGCTAATTATTTAAGCATCAGAACACTAACAGATCAATGTACTAGCTTTAGAGATCACTTTCATGAATTTATGAGAAATGATAACATGTGAATACTCATAACGAAGAAACAAATACTCATAACAAACTCACATTTTTTCTGTTCATAGTATTATGAGCAGAAAAATATTACTACTGTTGAAACTGGTGGTCCTATTTGATATAATAGTGAATTTTGTAACGTTTTCACCCCTATGTACAATCTGAGACGTGGGTGAAACTGGCAAATACGACAAAAATATTATATTAAAGTGTTAATTCAACCAAAAAGAAATGCAATGACGTATCTGTCAATTTGCGTCATATGAGGTGTCACAAATTTGGTCTGCCGGAGTACACGAGTTCTGCAATGGCGTACAAATATGTAGGGATTGCACTAAGAATGGGATTTGGAAAAACAGGAATATCTCTTCACTTACATTAAGTGTGATGCGCATATGAACAAATTATGTATTTTCTTGAATTTACGAAAATCATTTTAACAGCTGACGATTCAAAGAAATCAATTTTCGTACACTGTTATCACCAGTATATAAATTGATGAGGTGAAATTTTTTGGAAACGTATTCGCAATCGCATCAGTCAAGACAGAGTTTTAACTTGCACTTTAAGTTATGGTTAGACAAGTCCGGCGAATAGATAATTAAATTTAGGCTACTCAAATATGTGTCCAACATAGATATATTACTAACTACATTAAATTTCCTTGGACAGAAAAAGTTAATATGTTGTAAGCACCTCAGATTTATTTCCTATTCAGATCGTAGAATGCTCTAACCAAAAGTGAGAATTTAGTTAGTTTAATATCATTTGTTAATACCGTAGATTTTTGGCAAGGCTGGGGAATAATTTTCCAGTTGTGTTATCGAACCACATAAAAAATCACACAAGTGTATGGTTAGAAATTAGAAACTTCTACCACAACTGTTAGGTGTGAGAGAATTTTGATTTTGGATCAATTGTACAAATTTATTTCCTCAAAAATAAACAAAAATGACCTTTGAGTGGGACAAAAGAAACGCTCTTTCTTCTTGGTCATGACATCTCAGTTCATACAAAGTCTTTGTTGAATATTGCTTGGTTCGCTCATGTTAAATAATTTAAATCATATGAATTAATAATTTTATCATTAATATTTCCATCATATTCATATCACTGATAATGTGCAAATAATTAAATCTCCTGAATTATCAGAAACGATTCCTAGTCCTCAGGATCACTCGAGCTCATAACTGACTTTGCATTATAAGCTGGTATTAAAAAAATTAAAAGCTCTAGTGTGAAATGCAGAATTATAGTGAAATTGATGCATTAACGACAGAACAGAAATATGGTTTCAATATACAAATTACTCATCCATTCTACTGTATATTAGAAACAAAGCAACACTGTCCAATACAATTGAGCTTTGGAAACAGAAGTACAAGATATGTTAGCAGCTATCAATCAAAAAACGACAGTAAAGTGCGAAACAAACTTCGGTGAACATGTTTTTGCGTGTGCACTTGGAGGTCAAGAAGGAGTTGCCAGCTAGTCAACTACACCTGCCAGGCTCGTTTCCATTAGCCCGAACTGCTAGCTAATTTTTTATTCCACTATAATTATCGTCAAACGCAATAATTTCTTTACAATTATTTTAAATCAGATGTTCCATCGAAATAATTTTTTCAAGAAAACGGTGTATTTGAGTTGCTTATAATTCTACTCCAAAAAAATGATATTAAAAGTGAAGAAAAGATGAAGTCGATGTTCTATTAGGCAGTGAAAACGGTTGATGCAGTTGTACAATGTTTAATGTTTGATGCCAGATGCCTGCTCAGTAGCAGTGCTACAGAAGTTCAAATTCATGATGGATTTGAGAAACAATCAATTCGACTCATCAGTATCTATGCATAGAATCACTGCTGCGAGATTTGGGCAAATGTTAAGGAAAATTTTCAGATACATTTTTTTCTTTTGAAATAGCCACCCAAGTTATATACAGCTACTCGGTAGATACATTTAAGAAATAACTGAGTTTAAAATTTTATGATGATAAGAATCTGTTTTTCTCGGAAAAGTAAAACGTGTTTTAGAACCTTATTTTGGTTGTACATGAACATGTTACCTGGGTTATGCAGATTGATCTTCGAAACTCGTGAGGTGTGACAACGCAAGAACACAATGATATTAAAGGAACTTAAAGCTTCTAAGCTATCTCAGTACGAACATTCAGTGCTTTATACGTGGGAGTAAAAAATGTTGCCAGCATTAAAATCACCAAAACAATTTTTGCCCATTGGCGTTTGTGTGTAATTGTAAATTAAATGTGGGCACATGAGGGCCATGGATTCAAGGAATGTAATATAAAAACGAATGTGTTTCTACACATGAAGTTACTTGTTACTGAAATAAAAATACGTCGTGAATGCTTAAGCTTTTTTGCATTTTGATCGTAGAAGGCTGACACCGTCGATGATACTATGTATAGTAAGTTAAATTATAGGTGTTATTTCCGTAGAGTATTTTACGATAATGGCTCTTGAAAACTTGACTGCTTTTTGAGCTAAAATTTAACTTTGAAGTTCGTAATGCTAATGTAAATCGGCTAACTTGTTGAAAGTCTTTTAAACCCTAAATTGCCTTCATAACCATTTTTCGAAAGTTTTAGAGAGTATTTAAGTAAAAACTTGAACAACTTTTAGCGACCTCAAAGAGGACTCGAAGGCAGATTTAAGATGTGCTGGTAGCACGAGCTTTTGTTCGTAGGCAAACCATAGGTAACGAGCTACTCATGTACGAGCCTGATGAGAAGACTAAATCTCGGACTAAGACGCTACAACGCTCAAACTTGTGGTACTGAAGACACTCACCGATGCACAACCAAACTTTTCGCGTGAACAGCGGAAGAAAGCCTCCACAGTTCTTAGATCACGTCGTTTCAACAGACACGACTGAAATTAAATACTTTGACCGAAACTCAGCTCAAAAATGCGACACTGTCTACAACTTTTAGTGGTAGAGCTAATTCTTCTTAATTCCTTTACAAGAGTGTGCTTAGAGTGTCTGATCGTCTGGGAGAATTTACAATACTTAGGAAATACAGATGACGATATCATCATTATACAGACATTAGGGAAAACTTCTACTTATTTCCTCAGTGAGCTTTTCGGTGGAAGAGTGATAGATTTTAAAAAAAGATTGAAATCAAAATTTAGCAATTAACTTTACTCGTAAAAGCTTTTGTCTTAATATTTAAGAACTCTAAATGAATCCAATCAATGACTGTTTCAAAATTTAATTGAAAACTTCTGAACATTGAAGAATACTAGATGTGTGAGACAAATTACTTGTGTATCAATCATTGGCTGGCCACTTACAATGAAGAATAGGTTAGAATGCCGAAGTAAATATTGAAGCTAATGCTGTAAATCAAAGAGAATGAAAACAATGTTTATTGAAATTGATGAGGAGAAGCGTATTTATTTAAATCTTTACACAGGCCACTCAATTTTGTAGTTATTAACTAGCAAAAATTCCTGTGTTCGAAAATTTTCCCACTTTTTTCTATAATGTCATACACTTATGGAAAGCATAATGTCATACACTTATGAAAATCGATTTATTATCTCAGCAGTTCCCTGCAATTCTCTTCATATTTTTACAAATGAGTTTCAATAACTTCTTGAAAATAATACGATAAATTTGAAATTTCAGTTATTTATAAAAAATGTGACTGTGTTATATTTTGCTCAACGTGTACCGGTTAAGTACAAACATATTTATGCAGTGTAGTGTTTTTATATTACCTATAACAACTATCTAGTTACTTTCAATGCATTTGTAGCACTAGCTTTTTATTTTTACGAGATATTAATTCTCATCAATTTGAATTGTAAAATAAATGTGTAGTATCATATTGTGAATGTAAACTAAATATTCATGCATATCCCTGCATAGATTTTCCGATAATAAGTACAGGAGTGAACCAATATGAATTTCACTGTTGAATCATGGCAAAAATTGCAGCTGTGTCTTGTTATTACAAAGGGTTCAGTCGTGTAGAAATATTTTATTTTGCCTACAAAGCATGGTAACATAATAATAAAATGCCACTTCCAATGCATACATTTTCAAATAGTTCCTGAAAAGTCATTCAAACAATTTTTCACAATCTTGTTTACTTTACAACGCTATGATAGCTTGTGTTATTTATTTATGCTAGCCTGTTTATGCTAAGGACCATAAGACCTTAAAATCTCTTAAGGAAAAGTCAATAGACGCGCAGTCTTCGTTTTACGTCCATTTTCTAAGCTGCTCGAACATAACACCTCCTGAAAATTCTAAAACAAAGTCATATGATTGGACTGTCAATACAACCACTCTCACACTAAACTTTAATTACTTTTTTAACTAAGAATATTGTTTCTCTCTTTCCGTAGGCATTACTATGGTTAACCATAGAATCTTCTGATGCTGATTATTTATTAGAGAACAAGTAATAAAATTCACATAAATGTCGTTTGATTAAGTGAATTGTTTCGTCTTCACTGAAAAATATCTCGGCACTTAACTTCAGATTTCGACCCTGATCTTTTTTTGCAATTTTTGGCTAACGATGTACGTAACGTTGAATTAAAATGTTCCTTGAAAATGTTGTTTGTCTCTTCACATCGTTTGTTCATTTGTGTTCATAGAAGAAACACCAAGTTGATTTTTCCAGTCCTGCATGAGAATAAAAGAAACAGTACATGATGAGATCACGGACTCTTTTCGCAACAGGCGGTCGAGTGTCAAAGTGCCGGATGAATTTAGACAACTGTTAAGTGTGAAAAATGACTGACACAACGGTATGCGTAATTTTTTTACCGGACTATATTCCGTCAGTTTTTCACAAACGGGTTTAAAAATGAAGGCTGTTAAGGGCAGTATTTGGAAAATATATATAAGAAAATTTGGTCCCAGTTAATTACGAACAGCGAACTCCCAGTCATGAAGATAAAAGCATTTTAGCTCAAAGCCTTTACATCTGAAGGAGAGAATGGTGAATAGATCACTACACACACACACACACATTACTTCTCTGTAAAGAACTTCGATTTTAGAACAACTCTCATAGTATGAACTTGTTCAAACCATGTCTAATCTAATCTAATTCTAATTCTATCTAATATTCTATCTAATTGTAACACTTGACACTTTAAACAAATAAGCCCATTGATGCAAAGTTTTCAGATTTTATTGTCATTTAGCGTCTAGTAGCTTGTGTGATGGTAGTGACCGTTGTTATCAGGACATCCTAACTTTTGGACTTCCGTACAGATGTGAAAACCCAAAACACAACGACAATAGCATAATTTTAATTGTTTTCCTACCACGTCCAGTGGCTATAGTCTTGAAGTGACATATTTAAGTGTTACAAAGTAAATATGGTAAAAAAGTAATTTGCTACTAATTAAAAAGTAACAATGTTAAACTTTTTGTCACAAATTCCATAAACTTGTGTCTTCGTCAGTAAAAGATGACTCATTATCCTGATTTTGTCCTGCTGCACCAAAATTTAATGAAATTTAATTAGTTATTTCAATGCACAAATTAAATCAACACAGCAGAAGTAGAGAATAAATAATGAGTGATCAGTCTATGTAGGGATATTCAGAATACACGTGCATATGAACAAGCAGCGTTGAATCCATTTATTTTTTCATTTATTTCCAATTTTCTGATCCTGGATGATTTTTCTGTTTCATTTCTTTTTATTGTCAATATGAAACATTTTTAAGCTCAAAAATATTTCAAACGTTAACTACAGTTGTTATTTATTTGATGTGTAGAATATTCGACTCAATACGCTTTTTAAATACATATTCAGCATAATCAAGATGCCAATGAGGAATATTCACTGTTAAATCTTATGGCAGATCTTGAGACTAATGCTCTACCACGCATATTTACGTTGGCATGCAATATTAACATGAATCCCAAACCCTGGACATTCAGGAAACCTATGTTTCATTTCAAGACTGTAAGTACAATCCAGTTCCTCCCTTACCAAGACCTCTTTCATTTGCGGAAATATCCGAGTAAGTAGCATATGTTGTTGAGAGCACCAGAGCTCATCTGAAATTTTTATTAAGAACACACTGGAAGTTCTTATGAAACATTTGTGCACAAAGTAGCTAGCTTCTGTCTCTGACCACTCTTCTACATGAAAATGTTCCTCTGAATAGCAAGTATCTTTACTTCAAAGCGAAATGCACGTCAAGAAATTAAGAATTTACGTTCCACAGATCAAGATTAGAGCGCTTTTATTCACAGTAGATTGTTGCATCTATTTGTATCAAGAGTAATTTAATCTAATCAATGACGTTGGGAGGCTATTTTTGTTTTGACGGATTTTTTTTGCCTCCCATATTGTACCTCAAAAGCTTAACACGCCTTTTTTTCTTTCTTTAGATTCTTTTATTGTTTCTTCAGTTGTTGTTCTGTGCACAGGCTGAAAAATTTGTCGACCCTATATTTTTTTCACTGTTAAATTGTAGGTTTAATATTGATAAAAAATCACTTCGAAATAACGTGTTTTTAGCATTTTGTACGCTGTACTTCAAATTGTCTTGCTTTCATCAGCTCAATGACTTGTAATAACTATTCATCAAAGCAGTTACTTCTCCATTGTTTACTCCTCCGCAGATTTGCCTGTCTAGACTTTTCATTCTTCATCAAAAAGCCTGGAACTCTAATTTAGCCAGTTCTCATTGCTACTGTCCATTCATTTAGGAATAATTAACCGTTGTCATTCAAAAACCGTTGTGGTGGCTTTTATTTGAACGACATGACGCAGTTAACTGTTGCCGCTTTGTTCCCTCAATACTTCTTAGGTTTGCAGTAGCTTAATTCAATCCTAATTAGGATTTAAGTCATTCGTTTGGCAAGGATGACATGAACAAGTCATTTCTTTTCCGAGATTTTAAGTTCTTCAATGTTGATCAGGAATATGGGACTCAGAGCAGTCACGAGTGAAAAAGAAGCCTGTCATGCTGGAGGTAATTGACCGTCTGCGTGTTCAACGCTGTGTTTCAACAATAACCTTCATATCACGTGTAGAGCTTTCAAAAGAGTATTTTCATTAACGGATAAGAAAAACATTTCAGTATTGAGAAAGTCAGGTTAGAAAAAATATCAAAAATAGTGAATTATTATTTGATATTCATTGCAATTTTTTTAATCTGACCACAAAACTTTGACTGCTGAAAACATTCACAATCGGTTTACTGTATGCTCTGCAAAATAACGCGCAGAAATTTTCAAGTGTCATTTAGGTGTTCTAGTTCATCTTTGCAAGTATCTACATGGAGACTCTGTCCGATACGCATATTTCAACTTTACCCAACTCATATTTCCTATTGCACGTTGTAATGACTTACAGTTCTCTTTCCAGTACTAAGAGTACTTTCCAGTTGCTTTCCACAAGCAACATGGAGATCGATGAAAATCATTCATGAAATAGAAAGACGGTATTCACAGCGGCTTCCAGAAGCTTTCAGCATTATGAGCACACGTAATATTTTTTACATTCGAGCGTTCTTGAAGCCCAGCACTGCTGACATATTCTTCACCAACAGAATTGTGTTATTCTCCAATACTTTTAGTTAAATTTTGTTTGTAAAGACTATTGAGTTCTGAATGTTATGCCACTCCATTCGCTAATCCAAAAGACTACAAAAAACAAAAATTTCCATTTTTTATTCTGACTCTCTCGAAATTCTAACTCTCACATTCACAAAGATCTTCAGAGGGAAGGATTTTATTAAGTGACTCAAAAATGACACATGTGCGAAAGAGGTAACATTAGCTCACTTGAAAATATTTATAATTCAGTTTTCTACCATTTTTACTTTCACAACTTTCGCACGTGTTCTAAAATCCGATTAAAACACATTGTATATTCACTCTGATTTGGAAAAGTTACCCATCAGATTTTTTAATTCCTTACATCTACTATGCTTCTATTTATACAATTTTCTGTCAATTTGACGATGAATACTAAAAACTAACATTTCAAGCTCAATGGTGAATGCAGTTCTGATACTTTTTATTCTGAATAATGTTTATTTTTTTATATGCGTTGGTTATTGTGTACCCCATTTCATAAAGCGGTGAACATATTATAAAATATACCTATATTTTTTTCTTTAATATTGTAAAAGTCGTAACATCAAGAGTTCGAATGCTTCTATCCCTTATTCTATATATTGTCAAAGTTTTATTATTCCGAAGTCTGATAAACGATGTGTGTGTAAGGTGTGACGTTTCGAAATAACCAGCCTTCACTTCAACCAAAAATGCGACTTGATCCTGACAACAATTCAGATAAAGGGGAAGGAAAGCGGACGCTGTAGCAGGCATTATTGGCAGGCAAAATGAAGCACTTCCACGTAACTGAACATTGCAAGGAAGCTGAATATTAGGATGAGACTTCCCAAAAAATTTCTTGCTTGATATGCAGGTGATAAAAAGAAGACACCGACAACGTCCCATGCATTTGACTAATATAATATGGAATAAAATAATATGGAACTTATGAGCAAATTTTAATTACGATAACAAGAAGAATAACAAATACGCATAACAATACCCCATGAAGCTACCTTTCTGACGATGGTGTGATAGTCAAATATACTTGTGCTCGGGTGAATGATGATTAACAGCCATTTTTCTGACTTTGGATCTTACAAGAACATATTCTGTTTTAGCTCATGTATATGACGAATAGCTCCACTCACAACACGGCACAGTAAAGAATATTAGGAGCACATGCGATGGTTGGCAATGACCACCCCTCCAACATATCAACGTCACAATTTTCAGGCCGTGACGTTGTGATCCCACCAGGCGCCAGGAGCTGATTGGTCATTTTTTTTGGGAGGCGGGACGCCAGATGCCGATGAATGACACAAAACAAATACTGACGAATGGACTCGAACCTACACCGTTAAGGTTATCCATCCCTTACACACTGCCCTCAGACCACTGAGCCATGAGAAGTTCACCATGGGAAAACGTTCAAATTATTTTAACCCTGGAACGACGAAGTGAGCCTGAGGGGTAAAGGGTCAAAATTAACAAGCCCGTCTAATAACGTATTCATAAACCTCACTGAATAATAACATTAATAAACAAACATATATGACTTTTCTGTTACGTAGTTTGAAAGAAAAATAATTGAAAAGTGACACGGAATTCAATTTGATGGACTGAAACTCCTTTCTGCATTACTCGATCCGGAAAAGTATCCATTTCTCTGTAATGTGAAAATTATAAATTTTTAGATTTAATTCATCGTATTCTCATAGCAAATATCAAAACTAATGAAGTTATTTTTTGCACCTTCTATTATGCATGAACTGAGTGCACTCAGAGCATCCAAGAGTATCTTATTCAATATTATCATTGTGAGTATGAAAATGAAATTTCAATGGTGGAAGCGGAGCTACAGCAAAATTAAAGAGAAAAATATGATATTCTTATTAAATTTTTGTGCTCACGTGCATTGTTTGTTTAATTCTATCGTTGCACTTTATTACATTTCGTAATTCTTATCTAAATTATATGTATTCATGTAGTAGCAAATGTGCCGACCAGCATTAGAGAATTGTTTCAAGATGTTTCCCATTGTTTTTTACTGCTTTGAAATCAGTACAAATTTGACAGAAGTAACCGTTTGCCTGACTCGTGAGCCAATTGAACCACTTGTGTGCCATGATTGGTTGACTTGCTTGCACGCCACTGTAACGTCACATCATTTGATGACGTTGCAGTCCCGACAATTTGCAAGCTCCTACGATTCTTTATTGTACTGTGACTCACAACCTGAGCATAAACCAATCACTAGATAGTTCCCGTGGAAATTCCATGGGTTAGATATAGTAACTAATTTGAAATGATTTTGAATACTAATGAATCTACGATGAATTATGGTGTTTTAAATCAATACTTTTCATGAATGTATACTGAACTTCCTTTCTGTATCCTATCTACCAATTACATGGATCTGTAGGAAAATAAGGCTAATGGTAAAATGGCATGTCTTTTAGTAATCCGGCATCTTTTATATTCACAATACAACACTTATAACATAACTAGTAGTCCCACACGTGAAAAAATTCACGTGTTTTTTCTGAATTTTTCGTTTTATTTGTGCGGACGAATTGATTTGGGTGCGGGTTTTGGGAAGGAGCTTCCACATTAAAGGATTTGCCTTTGGTCTCCACAATACAATACCTACAATACATGTATACCCTAGTGAATTTTCTCCTATCTAAATCCTTGAGAGCGTGACAGAGAGACGACCAAGCGAGCCAGCAAGTAGCAATATGTTTATTATTATGAAGTGTGATATATGTACACCCGTTCTGATTTCAATTCAATCATTTTTCTTCAGTAATAGATAGGTAGAATTGGGACTCGCACATACTAATAAAGAGAGAGAGAGAGAGAGAGAGAGAGAGAGAGAGAGAGAGAGAGAGAGATGGAGATACACTGTGAATTATATAAGTAAATTCAGTCACTTGAAGCCAACTATTCTCTTGAATACTATATATTTATTTGAGAGTGATAAACTAGTGAGTTTGAAGTGCACCTTCTTTACATGAGCTCCAAACCTGCCAGGGGTCTGGCGCAATCATCTTTACGAGGCCTTAAATCACCCCTGCACGGTGCCAACAACGTAGTTTGCGTTCGTGAAGAGTCATTCTCTCATCCACAAGCTTTCTAAATCGCCTTCAAGGAGATAAGAGGAGATCGTGCAAGACCACTTCGAGACTCATTAATAACCTCTCACTGGTACCCTCTCCACACAACGCAGCAGTTGCGTGACTGCACTCGGTTCGTTTGCAAAAGACTTCCACACCGACAGCTTCGAATGATAAACCACCCATTGGAGTAATATTTTAAGGTACGTAAATGCATGGGATAGTAGAGACGTGAGGTCTGGGTGAGTTTTGCTACATAACCAATTCAATATTATGAAGTATTTCACAACGAGCGCGAGCGTAAAGACCAATACAATTATTCTTATCAATATAAGATCGGTTCAGCACTAAACTTATATACTGATCATTTTACTTGTTTCAATACGTTTTCAGTGTGCTATTAGTTCGCACAATTTCTATTTGTGTTCACCAGTTATAATGGTCAGAAGTTATATAATAAAGTGCTTTATGCTCTTAGCAGAATCAACGTCTTTACCAACATCAGATTAAAAACTTCATCATAAATTGAGCCGAAAGTTTCCTTTCTCTACAGGTAATTAGAACTCTTTCCTCCGTTTTACCTCACAAAAGTTCTAGAGAAACGATTAACCATCATTGATAAACGATAATTGAATTGTGTAATTTAATTCGAAATCAGAACTTTCTCAAATACTGTATTGTGTTGATATTGAACTGTTTGTATGAGTAACTTATGATTTTGTGGGCAACAGTTTTCAACTAACATTGCTAATCATTCTTCCGAATAATTTCCAAATTTTCACATTAAATTTGGTTTATGAAGAGATGCAAGAACTGCAAAATTCTAACACAAACCTATAAAATATTAACACTCTTGTAATTATAGAGTTTTTGTGAGGCTAATGTTCGAAACCACGTTAAAAATTTAAAATGTTCTGCATTATGTGTGTATGATATATCCGCTGTTTAAAGTCAGTCAGAAAGCCCAACTCTACGTAATTTATAACGCAGACTTCATGCAAATTTTCTCACAGCAGCAATTACTTAGATTGCCTCTGAAAAATCGAGCGAAGACTTCTTCTTAGTTTTGAAATGTAGTTGCCCAATATTTTTTATTTGAAGAAAGACTAAAATAAACATTAATTTTCACTGTCGATAAACCATTTTCACTGTGTTTAGCTGTTAAATATTTATTTAGATGCACAGAGAGAACATTTTACATAGAAAGAAATTTTGATTAAAACAGCAGCAATAGAGAGACATGTTTTATCAAAAGGCTCCTACTCGAAGTGAATGCACACCAACATTAGTTCGTGAAATGAATACTTTTGCATCTATTAATTTTTTCTGCAGTCTGAAATTCATACGAGGCAGTGAACAGAATAGTCAAACAGTTTATGTTGAGGACATGGGATTCTTAGGAAAAACTTGAAATTTCCTGGAGCTTTTTTCGATCGTGGTGTTGCATTGTCTCGAGACAGCCATGCGATATTTCTTTAGGTACGTCTGCTTTTTTTCTAGGTACGAATTTTTGACCATAATTCACATGCATTCACCATGCTCGTTTACTTCGAACTTCTAGAAGGAAACAAAATTCTTAGAGTGGAATTTAATCATTCTGTATTATGTAGGAAATATAATTTTACGAATCACAATATTTATATTAATCATGAAATTTATGGGAAAAGTTTGCAGCATAAATGTTGTGGTCGAATTTATTCGTTTTTCTATTTTGTCTGTCTCCTGGAGAATCGCACCTAACCTTACAGGCAATGATCATTACGAAGTTTTGTTGCTTCTATTTGCTCTTCATCAGATTATTTTTTCTCCTATTCAAAAAGTTTTTACCTCTTTTGCAGTGTGTAGTCGTATTAAACGAGGAATGCTAATCACTGAATAAAACAGCATACAACAAATTGGCAGCTTCTGGTGATTTCTCAGCGCTTTGGAAAATGCAAAAGGGAAAATGTATTTAAAATAAAAAAAAATGAAAAACGTTATTCTGTCCAAGCACGGAAAAAATCTGTTGTACTGTCGACACAGCAAAGTATGTAATGGACTGAATTTTTCCAATTAAAAGGAAAAATTGTGGCCTCATATGATATCAGGCATGAGCCAAGAGGGGAAAACTAGTATTTATAAACTGGGATGCATAAAGACTGGATAAAATCATTACCTACAGCGGTCACATGAAAGAGAGGCAAAAACTGATGAAAATACACAGACATCTTCTATGATGTCAAAAAATAACTATTTTACTGTATCTTCTACTATCCTTTGTGTCTGGATTACTAATATCAATACTGAAGTATCCTAAATGATGATATATTTGCTATACCAACTTATATCAGCCAAATGGTACCGATTTTCAAACCCATAATTCGCGAATATACTGTGCAAAAAAAATTAAACCTTGTTTTGAGCAGCTCCTGAATTTCATGTGTCCGATAATTATAATCAGCAAAATGACTGCATCAGAAGATGGTCAACACTATGATTGTATCTGGAGATGGTTAGAAAAATAATTGCATCTGGAGATGGTCAACACAATGACTACATCTGGAGATGGTCAACACAATGACAGCATCTGGAGATGGTCAACACAATGACTGCATCTGGAGATGGTGAACACAATGACAGCATCTGGAGATGGTCAACACTATGACTACATCTGGAGATGGTGAACACAATGACAGCATCTGGAGATGGTCAACACTATGACTACATCTGGAGATGGTCAACACAATGACAGCATCTGGAGATAATCGAACTGACAAGAAACAATCCCGCAGAGCAAATTTTGGCCTCCTTTATTGCTGAAGTAAATGGTTGATATTTTACTAAATGAATATGACCATGTTTCACTCAAAACTATTCAGGCAGTTTACAAATCTGTACCTCATGCACAGAAGCTAATATAAAAGTGGTGATCTAATTCTTTTTCAATACATATGTATTGTTTGAATTACAAAGATGGTTTTTAAAATTATCATTACTTATTCCTTCTTACTCCACTCTTATTCCACTCCACTGCATTCTAATACCTACTCTTTAGGCCTACAAACAAAGATACAATAATTACCTTCGACAATAATGATCACTTTGAGATACAATACTTATGCTTTATGCGTACGGTTCACCTTCATATGGGTGTACGGAAAAAATTTAGATATTTTAGTCCCTCATCTAATAGATGTTTTATATTAGGTTTCTCTTGATACAACAGAATATCCCACTAGTGTTTATATGAAATTGTACAGGATGTGCCAAAAAATGTAAATACACTTTAAACTGCAATGATTTATTTTCTGTTTAGCAAAAAATAAATACATTCACAATTGAAAAGTTGAAAAAATTTCAATTCAGAGTACATGTTTTTCATACCGGCCATTTGAACTTATATGCTGCCATCGTGAAGTATTTAATGCTGAAACATTCCCTCTCTCTCACCTTCAAATGGTTAACTAACTCTTTACCACTGTCGGCTATCCCACTGAATTAAAGCCAGAGGAGCTCAGTTTAAAAATGTATAGCATATGTAAATTAATTCTAATTTCCTTAGCTCCTCGATGGTGGTTGTATTTATTTTCTCCGCTAAAACGAAAATAAGTTACTGCAGTATAAAGAGTATAAGCGTGGTTATGGCTCACCCCGTATTTTCGTTTCCATTTTGAAGAAAAGTAAATGCCAAAGCGCCATTTGTCACTACTATTTTTTTCAAATGTCCGTAGGATTATAGTAAGGAATACAGGTAATTAGAGGTAATGTATTTATTGCTATCACTTGTTATTGCTATTCAATACCTGACATTCAGTACACTGATTAAATAAATCTCGGGTACGCTGATTTCTAGACTCAGTTTAAAATGCACTTATTGGAAATTTAGAATGGTTCATTTCTGACTAGCCCTTTTCTTGGCACGCATTTAGCGCTATAAAATCACATGATTTACATGATATTAGTAGTTACCTTACACTGGCAAAAATAACTGATGTTCAATTTTTGTGTCATTGTAAACTGAGAAGTTGGAATTTTACCGTAACTATATTGAAAAGAATTCTACTCATGTCGAGCTGTTGGGCTGATTCGAATAAAGAAAAACAGGAATTTACGAAGATGATGAAACGTGTTGAAAAATAACAAGTGACGAATTTCCCAAAACTGTAACATTAATTAAAAGTTTCATTATTATTTGAGGTGGTTTTTAAATCTGTTTCAGTGACTGTCAAGCATAGAAAAGTTAGTGCTTTATTCATTAGTGAAGTAACAGAATTAGTGATAAAAAAACACTTATATGATGTCATGTCAGATCTCTCACGTCAATCAAATTTGATTTTTTACCTAGAATACTTTTAGTGTAAACTCAGGTAGGCCACTTTTCAAAAGCGATGACACTTTACAATTCGACTACGAAAAATCCCGCATGCAGCGAAGACTGAACACAAATAAGTTTCATGTGAGCCACTGCTATGGCAGCGGAAAGGAACTTAATAACGGTTATCGATAACGGCCTTCAATCCCGGCTGCAAAGAATGTTCAATGTTCCGACCTTAAAACTCAGAACTTAAATGCATTGTACGGTCGAGTATTCCTGTGTGGACAAAGCTTGCTGCTCTTTATGCACTTCTCATGCAGACCTCAAGAATGGAATGCAGGCTCTTAATTTGAGCTAATTGACTACTCGGAAACAGTCTTTGAAGAACTTCTAGAACTCGAGCAGCCTCTTCGTGTGGGAAGTGTGCAAGAGCATTTCTCACATTTGCTCTTGCTTTTTAAATAGAATGTGGGTAACTAAGTTTTGTTGAAAATACAAGCAGAAAAATTTGGGCCTGGCCAGTGGTCTTCTAAATTATCAAGTTTCAGGGTTCACAGCCCTGCAACTGATTAATTAAGATCCAAGCCATCACTGTTTCTTACATCAATCAGGACATAATAATTGTCGATCATTTCTCAAGATTCATTTTACATTCGAACTTGTAAAGTTTGCTACAGAAGATGTAGTAAGTCTTGTCAAATACAAAATTGTTAAAAAATAAACTCATTAAAACATTCGGAAAGAAGCTATTTTTTTTACTTCCGAAATGATGTTGAACAATTGATTTATTATATTTTCTACAATAAGTGACAAAAGCTAAATTCACAAGTTGAACTAAATGCCATGCGTGTGTTAAGTGTGGAGTGAGTTTTAACACTTTCGGTTGTGAAATAAACCGATATAAAAAATTTGTATTTCCCTCACAAAAACGGTCGTCTTTTATATGTCAGCGTGCAGACATAACGAAAGTACACTGCTAATATTTTAACCATTCATGTGCATCACAAAAATTATACAAAAAGGACAAATAATGATCGAGAAGAAAAATATTTACATAAGTTTCCATAGCACAGTGATTCTAAGGCCCTCTGATAATTATAGTAGCTAACACTGTCGTCGTGAGAGACTGTGTAACATTGAACATGGTAGACATTCTGGTTCTGAAGTTTTCTTGAATTTATCCCATTGAACTCTAAATAACCTAGACACCAGTTTACTTATTATCAATGTCCTTCAGCAACTGGCGTATTTTATCATTAATATTCAACAGTTATACGCAATAAATTGAACTACATGTTGGAGCAACATAACATCATTTTTAAAAACGCGCTGCGCTTTGAAAAAGAAAGTTATGTTGCTGCACCCTGTATATTTTTATCGTGTTTGTCTATAGTGATGATATGGGAATACATATCGTATTTGTGCAATCGAATGCAGGGAGAACTGAACCCTGAAAATCTTAGAAAAACAGCCAAAAATCAAAATAGAAGATACACACTAAGAACCTTTAGCTTGATTGGACGCCATTAAAAAGCTGCCTCATTGAACGACAATCTATTAACTTTCAAACCTCTCAAATTAATTTTATTTTCTGGTGGGGACAATGTCTATTAATGAACATCTATGAGGAGGTATTTTTTCTAAGAATTTTGTGTTATAGAAAAATTTTTATTTCAGTGCTCATCAGGAACGTATTTCTGGTTATGATTTTAGGAAGTGACGCATTTAAACTCTGCCTCTGCGAAAAATTCTGCTAATAAATTAGAATAAGATCTTGGATAAACATTGTGAAACTAGGAAGGACTTTTAGTAGTCCTTATATCACAATTTAGAAGATAAATTCGTAATAATTATTTCTTGAAATAAAGATATATTTTAGGTTTACAGAAAATATTTTTTATCTAACTGCTATGATCTATTACTCTTTCATATACTATAAAGTTTAGATAATATGTTCACATATCCGTAATTTGGAAAATTATGTAATTTGTAATAATTCTTTCTTGTAATTAAACTAATATATTTAGTATACTTAAATCCTCCACAATAGAAGGGCAGTGATACCGATTACGTTGTATTTTATCTAACTTCTATGATCTATTACTCTTTCATATACAATTCTATCAACTTTACATAATATGTATGGATATCTGTAATCTCTTTATCGATGAAACAGATTGGTGGTTCTAGTCTGTGCATCGGCCTTAGGGTTAGATAATTTTCAATAGATCCTAAAGAAATTTCAATACTTCACCGGAGCAACGTTATTGATTTAACTTGAGCGTTTTACTACATTTTCAATCCGTTATTTACTTTCAAAATTCACCCAATTTAATATGCTATGATTTTTTGGTAACAGCTAAAGTACGATGGAAGTACAGGAACTACAAGTGAATCAATAGTTATTACTCTATTTTGCATTGTATTAGTTGTTCAATTTCAATGGATATCTACTAAAATGGGGTCGAAGAAAGTAGTAAATACTTTTTAGATTAAAAAAGTGATCTACGTGATGAGAGACAAAGTAAATGAGTTTTTGAACCGAAGATGATCGCCGACAAATATTTAATAAAATGAACCTGTAAGATAGCAGCTAAAATCCTTCATATATTAAAATGGTTTGCACTGCAATATTAATCTTCATACAAAAGGGAACGATTTTTAAACATTTAACAAATCCAGAGAAAATTTATCTAACAGAAAAAGGCCATCAAACGTTGATGAATGAAATCAAGCAAGCGTTGTACATTAATTTTTTGCTAAATTACAACTATGAATTTCTATTTGAAAGAAAATCAAGCACAGATTCATTATTTAAATATTTAAATAATTTGAACTATGAAATCCATTCCTGTGTCAGATAGTGATGCCTTGCTCTCCTTTCATGAAGCGAGTCATTTATATTGAGCAAAATAAGTTTTTATAGCTCATTACCGCCATAATAAGAGGCTCGTCTTGCCTCACGACTTTAGACAAATGACTTTGCCCTCTTAAGTGCAGCTTCAGCTGCCCCAGAAGAGGGTAGCAAGATTATCTGCACTTTGTTTATGCCTAGAAAATATCTCACGAGCCTCAGGCACCGTCAGCATCGGGACTAGATTAATGAACCTTGAAGTCCCGGAATATGGTCTACGAATATAGTCTTAAATCCCCAACTAATGAGTAATTACAATTAAGAAAATAGGGACAATTTTTCTTGCAAAACTATGGTAAACTGCAGAATACGTGTCTATGTAGTATTATACTTCTTATTTTAGCACTAGAGAGCTCCAGTATCTTGTCGTGGTTCGGAAGTTTTCCGACACAGCCACACAAAACTCGGAATAAAGGAAATCGTTAGGCAATAACTTATTATATTGAGAAGTATGTCAATAGCTTTTTAGAAACTAACCTTTTCAATTTCATTAAGTTATGGATTCATAGAACAATTATAGCTGTCCTAATAAACTGGTAGATCCTCGATTATATAACCAAACAACGAAACTAACTTCCCTATGAAAATCATGTATAAAACATGTGAATTTGAAACTTAAGGGTACTTAAGCTTCGCAGTTGCTTTTTGAAAAAATCATCTAGTTTTATAATTCTTATGTTGCATTTTCATCATTATGAACAATTTTATTAATATTTGGTACAAAATGTTCTAATAATCCACTCATGACCTTTTTATAAGGCTAACGACACAACACTGCAGAATATTGTAATTTGATCGGATTATTTTATTTTAATTTTTTTATTAGAGTTTCAACAAAAGAGTATTCAATACTTAACGTTAAATGACATGGGTCAGTAGGTGCGCAGTACGTTGTTTTTTAGATTGGAAATGTAATTTTTAAACAGGAGTGCACTTGATATTTCAATCAGCTGGTTTTTTATTCATATACTCGGATACTGAATTGTTTTTAATTTTAGTTCGTATTGGTCCCATTTGGCAATTCTACATGATTCTGTGTATTGGGCTGTTAGAAGTATTTGACGAAAACATGTGTTAGTTGCTACTTAAACAGCTTCGAATTATTTACTTATTTATGATTCCTAAGGACTCCATAAGGAATACCCGAGTACACTTGAAGACCTGTCGTGTCCAGAAGACTGTTTCCAATTTAAGCTAAATCAACTCGACTGTGGGCCCTCACATTCCAACAAAATTAGGATGTTTTTACGATTTATATTCAATATGCACGATAGAGGGAGATTTTTAGCTCATTGGATGTGATCACGCCATTTTAAACACGAAAGATCAAACTAACCAGCTCGGTGAGCCGATTACAGCACTGGTTTTTACGGCACACGCTCATCTGCATATATATTCAACTAAGTATTTCTCTGTATCTGTGTGTGTCTGTCCTATTACTACCTATCTATTACTGAAGAAAAATTACCGAAGTGAAATCAGAACGGGTATGCATGTATTACAAGCATTGTATTGTGGAGACCAAAAGCGCAGGATCACAATAAAACACGCCATTTTTCCTGTTATCAGATTTCTTCTCTTATATGGCCATGTTATCGGTAAAAACGGTACAAAAAGGAAGTTCTGTATCTATTTATGAAAAATATTTATATTATGATAGTACCACGAGTAACACTAAAAAATGTATTATATTTCATAGATCCTTGATTTTATCAGTTCCGTACATAATAATAAAAAGTATTCATTTTCATCGGCTAGGTAACCGCAGCAAACGTTTTGAAAGAATATACGTGTTAGATACAATGTGTTGAGGAAGATTTATTAGTATTTACATCATAAATGAATAAAAATTAGATATACCTATTAGCTATATATTACTAAGTGGAATTGAAAATGAAATTCCATTCGATTTTGTTATTTTTAATGATATTGATTTTTTGTAGTGCAGAAATCGTCAAATTATTCTGTAATTAATCTTTAGAAGAAATGACAATTCTGCGTAAAAAACTGTAATATTTTAAGAGAATACCCCATGCTTGATTTTATTTGCACTCCAGCCCTTTTATCTCTACAGGGTATCCATCCCAGTTTCAGTTATGACTATTATAATTCCCCCCATTGTTGTGCACCGTGAAAATTTGAATTCCCCACCAATGTTTGTGTTCTTAGTAATCACATTGCTCTTTATTAAGCTTTAGCTGTGTTTTCAGATCATATGAAGCATGAAAAGCTGAGAATTCATGGAATGCATGTCCTTCTGAAGAGAAGGACAAGATAGTTAAACTTAGAACTTGACTTCAGAGAGTTTGTGCTCAACAGTCACAATATCACAAGACGTTGAACGATTGCAACATATTATGTCATATCTCGTCAATATGTAAACCCATTGTAACCTTAAGAATTCTCACAGACACTAATTTGTTGGGAAAAACTTTGAAATCGTTTGTATTTGAACACATACGAAGCTAGTGACATTAATTTCAGTAAGATCAACAATCCATGTAGCATGTTCTTTATTAAAGCTCTTAACCCGAAATTATTTTCTTTGTAATTCACTTTTGAACTCCCGCTGAAATAGATTTTCAAAAGTGAACGTCACTGCAGCATTGCGTATAGGCTTATGAATGGTACAGGAATTATGATCGACCAGCACTCAGGGTCGCTGCATCGCGTGACTTGGGTCAATGTACAAGTTCGCTTATTGGTGCTCACGGAAATATCAGCGAAGGGAGGGAAGCTATTAGGGTTTTACGACCTCGTATGGGATGGCATTTTACACGACATGAACGCCTTGGCCCGGTGAGTTTTGAACAAATAATTCATTGTCAAATTATATTATTTGACGGTTCATCAATTGGGAGAACTGTCATTTTAGACATGGTTCTTCCTGGCGCAAGATATTTTGGACTGAAGAATGAACTTCCTCGCACTTTCAAAATCAGATCATTTTTATCACTCATCGATACAAGAAGAATAAAGAATGGTAAGACAATTATGGGAAGTGGAAAATGTGTTCAAAATTACTGAGAAAAACATTCTTCTGAATTGAATGTGATGTGGACCGAACTGAAACTGATTTCGGCACTATCAATTGAAAGGTAAGACAATAAAGACAATATCTTTGATAGAAGTCTCACCGCCATAGAACTGATCATTCTTATTAGCAACACGATAGAGACAATGAAAACATCTTGTGAGTTGATGCAACTATGTGCAGCAGTATTAGACTGAATGGGTTCAGTAACAGTCGGTACTGAATGATACTGTCACATTTCTCAATTTATTTAATCAATAAATTGTTTCAGAATAGAACTCAAAATCGTATCTTAAAAGAATAAGTTATTTCGTCTACGCTTTTACGCTTTCAAGTGACTCCCGGGCATTTCACTGATGTTAAGTCTTCAGGCCGAGTGTTTGGCTTTTTGAGGCCCCGAGCAACCGTGTGTGACGGCTGCCCTCGACGTTATTTTGAATCTTGGAGTCTGAGCAAAATCTAGCGTAAAAGTTTTCTTCTAAACTTCCATCTGCCTTTTAGAACGGTGAGTAAAACGAGCTGTAAAATCAAAGGAACAGAAACGGGGTCATAAAATATGTAGTAAAGTTCATGGTTTACCTCTTTTAATAAATGCTCTACAGATATCGAGTGACCTTTGAGAAAATAGTGAAGGTAAGGATCACGATAATTGTTTGTTGGAAAGTTTTTTAACTGCATAGTGGCAAATTAAAGAACGTTATTTATTAATAAAGAAACATACGTATATGAGCGGATATAAAATATATTTTAGGATATTGAAGGTGTCTTTGAAGTGCACCGACAACATACATTTTTCGTCGAGTGCCTACTGTTTTGAAGTATTATCAATCAAGTAAAACACTGCAGTATGAGGAAAGTTGTCTCCATTTCACAGAAAAATGAGTTTCTAATATGAGTTCATTTATGAATTTTTGGAGTGAAATGATCGAAGGAAGAAAGATCTCAGCTAGCATGGAGACTATTTCTATTACAACAATCAGGATATGGGAATTGGGGTAACCCTTTTATTTAACTCTTCAAGAATTGACTTGCACGAGTTTAGTTAACAATTATTCAAAAGTATTAATGGACTCAGGTAATAGCCATATTGATGACAACAAACTATTTTTCCCCTTATTGTAATCGCACTACCTGAAGTTCGGTACAGAACGAATATGTGTCCATATACTCAGGGTAGACCATAGCAAAAGTTTCCTTTTTTCACATACTTATAACTGCGTAACTAATGATCGTAGAAACTTCAGCGTAACCTTATTTTCACTGTCATTTATTGTACTTTTATCAGGTAAAATACTTTTGTATTCATACGCATAACAAACAGGTAAAGTAGGGATGATTTTTGTCACCATTACGCGAAAGTACTTTTAAAAGAGCAAAGTGTGATTTGACTTACATAAAAACAGTTAATATAAAAAGGGAAACAAAAACAGTAATATACTCTTTGGAGTAAAATATTTATTCTTTACTTCAACATAAGTACGTAATGTTTTCATTATAACCAATGCCCACCTTTGTTTTCGAAGGACTTTTGATATCGAATTTCATATCTCGCATTGATTTTCTAGTAATTCCTGAATTATTTTTGAGCTCACTGACATTTTGATCGATACGATGACGTAAATCTTCCAGGTCTATTAGAGATGTTTTATCATATAAACTTCATCTCTGAGATGATCCCCCCAAAAACAATTGCACGGAGTCAGATCGGGACTGCGCATTGGCCATTCTACTGCGCATCTAACTCCAGGGACATGACATCCAAAAACTTCTGCCAAAGTGTTCTTTACGCGAATATTTCTCTAACATGAAGCTCCGTTTTGCATTCACCACACTCTGTCGAATCTACGCGCGAGACCAGAGTGTCGCTGTGGAATAGTTTATTCATAGAGCATGTCCGGGTATTTATCACCATTCAACTTCCCTCCATGGAAAATTGGTCCGATAACGAGGTCAGACCCATAGAACCTAATCCAAACTGAAATTTTTGAAAGATTGTTTGTTCGAAAAAATTCCTTGGTGGCTGTTTGTAAGGCAAATATGAGCTGTTATTTTGACGATTAACAATACCATTCATATGGAAAGCCGCCTCCTGTGATAGAACGAGGGTTTCAACAAATCAATCATGTTTCTCCATAAACCATTCACACAACGTTGTTCTTCTTTGGAGGTCGTTTTCTAATAATTCCTGGCGAATCCTTCGTTTGAAATGAAAATAAACTAAATCTCTCTTAAAAGTTCAACGAAGTTTTGACCGAGATAAATTTGTTCCATGCCGTCGACTTGAAAAGTTTTTATTCTCTTCAATTTGGCTGCACTTCATTTCGATATTTTCTTTTATTTTTCCTGTGAAACATTTGTCAGAATTCCCCTTGTTTCCATAGATTATTGTTCCATGTGCAGAAAATATTGCAACAGTTCAAAATGATTTTGAAATAGTTGAACGACTTCTGTGACATTTTTGATATCATGGAAAGTTATGACCAAGAATATTAGTTCTTCTGTTGTCAATTGCATTGTTAAGGGTTGATGGTGGAAAATTTAATTTCTGCATTTGGAAAGCGTAATTGAATAAAGAAGGGTCTCATAAATAATAATGACGTATCAATGATACATTTCTACTGCGATTCTAGAAAAATAGTAAATTGTTCGTTTTTAGCGCTTTTAGAATTACCCTCGCGCTATGGCTGAAGAAAATCCTCCTCACTCTTTGATGATCTGTTTTTAAAGTCTATCTATGAATAAATACAAAATGATTTCGCTTGATAAAAGCGAAATAAATGGCAGTGAAAAGGAGATCACGCTAAAGTTTCTACGACCATTAGTTATGCAACTATAAGTAATTGAAAAAAGGAAACGTTTTTGTAGTCATCCTGTTTGTATGTATGTATGTAGAAATTACACTACTCCCAGGAACAACTTATCAAACAGGAAAGAATTTTACATAGCAATAAAACAAATTAAGAGCAAACTGAAAATAGAATACGATGAACCCATTGCAGGTCAACAGAAGGAAAATGGACGAAAAAACACTGTCCGCATTGTAGCGTCTCTCAGGAATATTTCAAAGCTGTGTATTTGTTCATGCACATATCAGCCTGCGGTAAAACAGCTTTAGAGTCCAGAAAGACAGACTTTTATCACTGTTTTGGTGATTGTGAGGGTTCTGCAAGAATAATTTTTGTTTGATCGATAACTTAATGTACAAGGCTTGTGTATTCAAATAATATTAAGATGTGCATGTAAGCATTATTCAATAGTTAAGTAGCAGCTTCGTTAGCACACGTGATGACATCAATGACGTGATGAACTTACAGAAAACAGACTACAAGGCAGAAAGATAGCCGTCACAGAATCACCTGCGCATTAGAACTTGGCTTATTTGATAAACTTAATTTGGTTGTAATTATTATAATATTCCTGCTTCTTCCACATGTTTTGTTGTTGGAGGTTATCAAATTTTCTGAATTATATAAATCATACATCGAACACCACTAGAGTATACGTAATTACGTTTGGAGAAGAGTTAACGCTGCCTTTGTTAGTTAAATTAAAGACAATTATTCTAACTTTAACTTTGGAATCTACCCTTTTTTCTCGGGTGATAATTATGCAAATATGCACGATAATTCAAAAGTCAGTGATCATGTTTGGATGGATAATCTTATTTTTCAAGTTATTAATCAATTACAGCACTCATGCTTCACTGTAAATTCAATATAAGACACAAGTGAAGCTAAATATCTAGTGTAAAGTAATTCATTAGTGTAATTATATGGGTGTATTATTCCATTTCATAAAGTTAAAACCACTATGACCATTATTTCTGAGTGAAGAATTTTATTTTATTTTTCTATTTGTCAAAAGAGGCAGACGACACTAAATTAACCCTCATAGAAACAATACATGAAATTTCATAGAAGTTTTTGAAGTTTGGAGTCCAAAGTTGTTGAAGCTTCACATGTTTGGGAAACTTAAAAGCTTTGAGTTGCTTATTTTACATCTGCATGGAAATAAGATACTAACATGAGACCGAATTTGAAGCCACCTAGCGAAGTAGCTGCTTAGGTTCTCCTGGTCTCATTGTAGACCCTCTAGCCTCCTTTAATGGTTCACGTGGCCATAACCATTGCCACTTACACGGCTCCTTTATGACCAAATGCCCTTATGCTCACAGTACTTCGAGGGCAATTTCCAGATTTCGGTGATTGAAGTCATTAGGATTTTGTGGTGCGACTTTCACCGTGAAGCAGAACACGAAAGTCATGTAATAAAAGATTTGAGTTTAAGTACAGCAATATTTGCGTGTCGTACAGCAACATATTTGTTGTGTATGGAAACATTGATTGTTATTTGGTCCCGGTGAAAAATAAAATACAATCTTACAACTTCAACATGGTCAGTATGACATATTATTCTCAGGTGGATTGCAAAACCTTTTGATGAACCTGCTCAAATTTTAATTCAAAAACAGATATTCAGATTAAGTAAATAGATTTTCTGTAATAAGGCTTACTTTTTAATTGTGTTCTGCGTTTTGAAGATTTTAGCTTATCTTATTATAATTCTGCTTGTTCCTTCCAGTATCATAGCTGCCGAATTCTTCACTGTAACGTTAAAAGATGGCCTCCACATGCATTGATATGTTTGACATTTTGTATAAACTTCTCGTTATTGTTAAGACATATATTTAATCAGAGATCTGTATCTTACATACAAATCTGTCGTGAGTCTCGATAGCATCAGTGACTTTTCTTCATGTTTAAGTAATACTTGTGCCTACTACAGCTTCATAACTACACAATGAAACGAAGATTGGAAACTGCTCGCGATAGAATGGAACTCTACAAGAAGAGGATAAGGAATGAATAACGGTAGGAAATTCTTGAGAGGGAGAGGCAACGTCAGCAATTGAGGCGAGCTGCAATGAACGATGTACAACGTAGCGAGTACCATCAGCGAGACAGTCGACGAAAGCAAATCATGCGTGGAAATATGGACGAGGAGCAGCACTCACAGAACAGCGAGCACAGTACCTCGAGCAAGAAAGAAATTTATCCCGGCAAAGGAGGGAAAATATAGATGAGGAACAGTGGGCACAGTACCAAAACACTAATTCTTTGTGCTATCCAGAAAAGTGTCAGTTTTATCAAGTATCAACATCTTGTTCCTTCATTAGTTATTTAGTCCGTCCGTTACGCTTTCGTCGAGTTTGCAGTATCATAGTTACCGAATTTTATCTCATTTGTGTCAGTTTTAAATTTAAAATACAATGGACAAAATTTTCATTAAAATGTTAATAAACACATATTTTCTGCGTTTTATGGATTTTCCTGTCCAGAACACTAATTCTTTGCGCTATTCAGAAAAGTATCAGATTTATCAAAACATATTTGTTAATTAAATATATTTCTCATCCCGTGGAATTTCCACGGGTCCTGTTAGTTTTTTTTTATTATTGGACTCATCGGTTGTATGAATGAAAAATTCTCAGACATCGTTTGATATTGAATGCTGAATATGCATTTATCTTGCCCTTCCATTTTTAAACCCATAGTTTAAACTATCTCTCTTGAGAGATGAATATCTCTGAACTATTCATCCTGTGACCCATGCATCAGAGCTGTGGTCTGAATTTGTATAGATACTCGTATGAAGTCAACTGTACCGGCGTCACCATTCGGGCCAACTACATATATTCGAATACAGCAAGGAATTAGAGGTGGCATTGCCATGCATTACCAAAATTTGCATGCTCCCACGAAATGTCACATTTCATTGTTGAGAACGAAATTATCCCAAAGCGACGGAATGTATTCTAGTTTAGAATGGTAGACAAGATACGGGATAGGCTCGTGCTCTTGTGCATTTGAATTTAGATCAGGGCTCTTTAAGTGAGGAAACAAACCACTAAGAAGTGTGCATAATGCAATAAAATCATACGACTTCAGTTTACATTTTAGAACTAATTTACAATGCTCAAATGCTGTACCGAGTAATTCAACTCTGTTTCCTTCCTAATTAGAGTAATGTTTTCAATAGATGACCTCGTCCTGACCATGAAGCTTAATATATTTAGTCATAAAGATTAATGCCAAAGCTCTACTAGTAGATGATACTTCGATAATTTAAGATTAAATAATTTTTCGAATCACTACTGACACAGAGACAGTATCAACCTAAACGTAGAAAACGACTTCTTCTAATTTCAATATCGGGTCACAAATTACTCTATATAGCAAATTTATAAAACTTTCATTGTTTTAGGCACCATGAGGGGCTCCCACTGATGTAGGTCATGATTTGGTATCAACTGTTAGTCGATGATTCTTGCAAGTACTAAAACTACTCAGAGATCCGTATCTTACCAGCTTGGTCGACTACCACCAGCTTGGTCGACTGGTACCACCAGCTTGGTTGACTGGTGAGCGAATCTGCTTTCGAGCAGAAAGACCCGGGTTCGAATCCCGCTGCCGACATGGTTGACGCGGCTAGAAATACGGCATGGGACTTGGGTAAACAAACGAATAATTATCGAAGTAATTATCCGACCCAAGAATGGGCCAGAAGGTTCGTTCCTATAGCCTCATTCTATTCTATTCTAAGGTTCGTTCCTATAGCCTCATTCGATTCTATTCTAAGGTTCGTTCCTATAGCCTCATTCTATTCTATTCTATTCTATTCTATTCTATTCTACTCCTTGTGTGTATTATGAATGATATATTTTGAAGCCCGCTCAGCAGCTTAATACCAGTGTGGTGCACTTTGTGATAGTGGCTTTCTAGTTCTGAATTCACTGACATGGTGGCAGATTTCTGCCCAGAGTGTCAGCATAGAACATTGTTCTTGTATTGTATTACGGGGTGGGTGTCCAGTAACCATGGACGGAGGTCTGGAAGCTCCTCTCACTTGGGGAAAAAAACATTCTTGGCAACCGATCTGATTTAGAGATAATGCTAAAGTTAGCCGTACCGTCATAAAACCTGAAATAGTACTTCAAAATGATACTGTAAAAAAATAATTCACGTAAGAAAACGTAAAAAAACTTTCACAGGCACTACGGAAAACTTTGAACGCTGTTCTCTAAGCTGCTCTCTTACTTCGGACCATTTCGTGTGTTTTCCAGAAAAGCACGTCAATTTGAATGCAAATGTGCTACTTTTGAGAATGTAAATGGTCCCTTTGACGCTCTAGGACTATTCGGTAAATTTGAAATGAACTACTGTACATCAAACATGAATGAAAGACTGGGTCTTTGCAGGCCACCAAGTCCTAGCCTTTTGTGAATTTGTACTGCCAGAAGACTTACTCTTCTTGTTCCAGCGTACGCTTGATTACCTCGCATGTATTACTTTCCAGCCGGAACCCTGTAGACTGATGCATGTACACCAAGTTCCTAGAACACATTAACTCTGGGACAACTCTTCTGCATGAGTAACTAGGGGGAGAAACAGACGCTAATTTAACTTTTGCATAAATTCAGTGGTATACTATTTCTCACAAGTTCTCAACGCAGAGTTGGATAAACTTCAGGTTAATATGTGTGTGTATTAGAAAATTTTTGTGTATTTAGTCCAGTTTATAAATAAATTATTAGACTTAGACGGCATGAGACTTGGGTATCAACCCTAGAATGGGCCAAACGGCTCGTTTGTAATGCCTCATTCTAGTCTATTCTATCTTTATAAACAGGAACGCAACTCTCTAGATTGAGAATGACCGTTATATTTATGTAGTAGCCTTTTTTGCCTGAAACAGAAAGTCTCAAATTCGAGAGTCACAATGACAATTCACTGCAGAGTATAGCTCAAAACTGCAAGTTTTGCTATGTACATTGACTCTCTGCTCTGCCATGACAATTAAAGAGAACATGTGTGCCCAGGAAACATGTTACCTCTCTCATCTCACCAAGTCCACTGCACAAAAAGAACCAGGTTTTTACGTCTACAGCCACTGGCAAGCCGCAGCCAATGACTGCAGACAGTAGGCTGTGTCCACTGAAAACACTCTTCAATGCGTGGATACTGCATGATTTATGGACATGCCTCCTTATTGAATATTCAGGAGCTATCGTGCAAGTTTTTCTGCAAGAGGCTTCTCCGCACCACCAGAGATGTTTGACAAGTTTATTCCTCCATCAGGTACAATTTACTCGTTGCTGGAATGCAGTTATCGGCAACAGACCAAGTTGTTGCTACACGTGTAGCAAATCCTACAAAGCAGTGCGTCTGGATCGTCTAATTTCATCCTCCCATGCATCTACGTATAATTTCCAAAAGGTTATAGAGTGCCTTCACTGGCTCTCCGGAAAGATGCTTAATCAATCACACCTCAATAAGGTTGCATAGCTCTTGGTTCCGGAAGGGTGAACTCCTAAACAGTGGTGAAGTAGCTTACATTAATAGGCATGAACTATGATTTATTTTACTTCAATGACTCGATGTTTGTTGTCGTTGTGTTTAATTTAACTATTCAACTCGTTATTCATGAAATTAAAAGGGTACGAAAAATATTCTATCATGCCCTAACTAATCACTAACACGATAGTTTGCTTGGTCTTGCGTTGCACTTACAATGTCAATGGATCTACTTTTAATTCCAAATCCTCTAATAAATCTAAGAAATCCTCTATTTCGCCATGCGTAAACAGATCGAGCCATGAACTATGACTCTATGCTCTGAATTTCCCATTCTATAGTTGTTTTTGTCGAGCGGACTTTGCTGCTAGTTTTTGCATGAGCTTGCTTAATGGTCATGGGCTTTGCTGCTATACAGAGATGTTCCGTCTCATTTGTCAGACACGTCAGCTATCTTAACGAATGTGTTTTTCAAGGCACATCAGTCAATTCCAAGTGATTTAGCTTTGTCTGTGATGGAGTGAGCCACCATCGGCTAAGCAACTACGTTCTTCTTGGAGATATAAATACAAGCCTCAACGACGTAGAAGTCGTTTTAGAGTCATGTCCACGTGAACTTTTGTTCTGTGTTTCGTTTTTAAAACCAAGAATATTAGAATATTTCTTCAGAGGTATTCTTTGTTTTCTCATTCTTTAAGATGACGAATTAATCTTTTGCTATCTGCCTAATGTGTAAATACTTTTCTAGGTTTTATTGCTCATACAATAAGCAAACTTTGCTTACTCCTGCATCAATAAGATAGAAACTAGTTTGTCAATTGCTTCAGGTTATTTACAATCAATACGACTCAACATTTACGAAAACTTAGCTACCAGCAGAAGAACTGAAGCAATGGCTCAAAATTGACTCATAGTTTTCAATTCATCTCTTTTGATTGGTTACGTACGCAAAAACGGTCCCTTGGACCTGCTGGCATTCAATTTCGACCATTTGTAAGAATCCTTCAGCAGCGTTTCGATTTAGAAGTCCCTCATGAGGAAGACACGTTTTTGAGAGCTGAGTTCTTGATGTCCTTGGAGAAATTGAATTGGGAAGACATTGCCTATTATATTTATTCTCACTAAAAACATTTTTCGATAAAGTTAAGTATACAGAATTTTAGGGCATGAATTTATTAGATTTCTAAGAATTTTCCAATGAACGTATTGTTTGGTTCATTAATTTCTCACACGTACGCAGTTTACGAAAACTTTCTGTCGCTTAGCCCTGCCGTTAAGCAGTGGCAGATAAATTAAGCAGGTACGTATAAATGGAGGATACATTATTAAGGTGAAGTCAGCAGTGGCAGATAAACGTAATTTTTTTACTAAAGTTGTTTCCTGTATTATTATTCGTCAGTATAATTTCATAATTGTCAAATGATCTGTATGAATGGTACGATATATTCTATGTATGAGCTGAGAATGATGAAAATTCCTCCCATGGATTGAAATAACTAAGCCAATAACCTAATGAGGTTCAATTAACTGTTTGACAGCTCTACAGAATGCGGTTACAGTCGTTTATCGTAGAAAAATGTCACATTTTTCATAATTTTTCACTACCCCCTTCTACTCTGCATATTTTCGCTAAATTTTGATATGCATGAGTATGGTGGGAATATGGTGTTTTCTACTTTCAATTTAAGGTTAATTATGTAGACTATGTAAACATAGCTCACCATTTACTTAACACACAACTTGATACCTCATAATAGAAAACTTTCGTTTTCTGGATGTAAAACTTAGCTTTTCTCTTGAAAATGACTCCATAGTCACAGTACATTTTAAACATGTTCACTCCAATCACAGATAAATAAAGGTATGCATTGGAACAGAAAGTTGTTCATTTGAAATTCTTTACCGACGTTTTAAATCGTTTGACCGATAAGCTGTCTTTTTAATTTATACGTAAATTATTACAATGATACAAGGTTTATTTCTTTGGCTAACATAATGAGTTCATAGTTGGACTAAAACTGTGTGATCTTACATATCTGTTATAGAATATTGTAACAAATTTGAACGAGCTTGTGTAGAACATTTTAACTAGAGTAAATTATATGAATTTCTCATTCTGCTGATACATAGACAAAAAATGCTTTAAAATCAGTTAAAATTTATGCGTCTAATGATGGTGGGTAACTTTTAAATAGTATCCTCCCGTTATGCTTACACATAAATATTCGAAATATCTCATTACTCAAATGATTGACTTTCATCTTCTACAAACTTGAAAGATCAAACAAGGTCAAGTTCTGAGCAAAGCCGGAAGCTTCAAAGGTCAACTGGAAGAGTAAAGTGTTCGAAGTAGCCAGGATTGGGATCATTTTAAACATGTAGCATTTCTGCGAACTGCTGATGCCCTAAGAAAATACTGTTGACACGTGGTATAGCTTTGCCTCTCAACAACTCAGTATCTTTGCTAACTTGACATATAGAATGAAACTGTATCGGGAGCAATACTCTATGTTCACATCCAAGAATATTCCTGTTTCTGAATTCTAGTAAAATTCGATTAAAATTTGCTCGAAAAATCAATTAAGAATAACGTGAAATAATTGCCCAAAAAGGCTTAAGACAACGATCAACCATTAGAAGTAACGGAGCAAATTCCCTGACTAGATTTAAACAGCTTTCTGTCTGAGGTTCATATGAGGTTTATGTTTATTTTACATCAATGAACTTTGACTTATATTTTACATTATTTACGAGTAAATGTGATGCAGTTAGACTCAAACACATTTTCTGACCTCGCTCAACTTCCAACATTTTGCAAAAAGGTTTAAACTTCATGATTTTTTCATTCTCCACGACTGAACAATTTCAGTCTCCTCTGTGTAATGCTTTTCTCACTTTCATTCTACTTTTTTCCTCGTTTCACTTTCAAATAAAGTAAATCAATGACTTCAAATAATTGAGAAAATACGCTAGTAGGGAAAAATAAACCCTATTTTACCTGAAGGAAAATTGTTCTATAACGTAATATATGAATAGAAGGGGAAAAATTTTTTGCTAGCAACAGTCCTCTAGAAGTGGCAATTCTAAAATGCTGCCATATTTTGAGCTTGAACGCTCCTGAAATTGTTTTAATGAGGACATATTTTTCTTTCTTTTTTTACTTCAATTGATGGACCATTAAAAATTCTAACAAAACTACAGGAGCAATCTGAAGCAGCCTTAAAATCAAATGACGTGTAAGAAACGTGCCTAAAATGGTCTATGACCCTGAAATACTAAGAGAATTTAACGTTTAGAATACAATTTAAGTTCGTACGTTAAATGATGGAATAAATTTTATTTTCCTGCTATTGACTGCCAAACCTAAATCTTGAAAAATTGAATCAGTGTAGAGAATTGCTCAATATTTTTCAGTTATGTAAGGGGAAATGTATCTTATATTATATGTTCTATAATTTCAGCGCTCTAGTGTCCGATTGTTGTTCTGTAGATAGTTAGACACAATAGAAATTGTAACACTGTAACGTCTAATAAGACCCAAACACAATGCTTCATGCCCTTGAAATTTCCTTTCAGTTATTCCAAGGAACTTGAATTTGGATGCGTGAGATTGAGAGTTTGAGTGTATGTTTCTTTTCAAGACTCGTGAAGCCATTTTGACATATTGGAGGAACAGTGTTTTGTAGCTCCATAATTACTTCACATATGAAGAAATCAATGGATTTAAATGAACATACGGCTGAGCTTAAAGAACAATGTTCGAGGCATACTGAACAGAGAGGGAAAAATAATGATAAAACAAAAGAATATTCACGCACACTCCTCGACCACATTTCCGCTTCTCATATTACAAAAGTTGTCTTCCTTATATAATGAATTTCAAAATCTCCTTTTGTCCTTCAATATTCACTGGTATAAAGGATTTTTGAATCTGTTATAAAAATCCTTTTAGAAGTAAACCTCTTTATTGAGGAACCAGAAAATAGGGCAGATAAAGCTTATGCTTACACAACACATGTTTTCAAAAACGTGGTCTCCGTGGCTGCTGAAGAGTGCATGTTCCTCACGGACGATATAACTTTAAGAGGCCTTGAATTCATCATTGGATTATCACTGTTTTAAGAAACCACGAGCAGAAGCCAAGCATGACGTTGCAGTAGCGAAATTATCTTCAGTGAGAATTCCATCATAGCCACAAATCTTTGTCTGGTTTCTTTGGTTCTTTCTAGAAAGAGGTAAATTCTATTTGCCGACATAACAGAAAGCATTTGAATATCCCGGAGTGCTCTATTCTCCCTGGCAAATGGTGGGATTCAAGCCACTGCAGCTAGGGAAATGCTATGCAATTGCTATATACATGCGAAGAACTAGCACTAGCATTTTAAATATTCAGAGAGGCACTTACTATTTCAGTCGTCTTGGAATTTTTTATACGTATTTTGAACAGATTTAACCACCTTGCTTCTTTATTAAAAATCTTACTATTTTTTCCTGAGATGATACGAAAGACCTTTCAGATTAAAGGATTTAACAACTTTTTTTAAAGAGTCTACATGCTCTGCCAACTGCGTTTTAATTCCACTCATTGAGTAATACTTGTATCGGCATGCAGCCCAACTGAACAAAGAAAAAACCTCGTTTTTCAAAATTTCTACCTCACTAAACTTAAACCAATAATTTAAAACAACGAAAATTAACAACCTGTACAGACACTTTACATCATTAGCAGTAAAAATCTGTTACTTAAAGGTAAAAAGGAGGGAAAGAACTTTGGATACGAGCTCTAGATTTTCTAGCGAAAAAATTTCTTTGTTCATGAGAAGTTCTATAAGATTTATATTCGTATATGTACTACAGGTAAAAGTGAATCATTTTCACCGGGCATAAATTTAACTCTGTCTATTATCTCATGATAATACTTTTTACGTTTGTGTGGACATCAGGAATTTAAATAAAAAACAAAAACATGATATTCATTTATACTAGAAATAATTCATACATGTATATAGAACTGGTTAGATGAATTTCATTTTGTATATTTTGAAGGGAACTGAAAGAACGATGGGTATGATATTTTTCTTTTGCTGTGGAAACAAATTCAGAAATAACAAAACCAAACTAAAAAAATGCCTTTTTAAGTTATTGAAACAATGGCCTGGTGATCCAAATTTGTACATGAAAATTAGTATTTCCGTTTTCATGATATTCAAATTTGTACGAGTCCATGCAGTGCGAACTAAAATTCAGCAACTGTATTTAATGCCACAGTTTATATCAAAGAAATTAACTGGTGGTTTGAAACCCATAAAGGGACTAAAATTGCTTTAATCCCACTTGATGTTTCTGTCCCTCCGTGCGAGCAAATGAAAAACTCCGAACTAATCCATGTTGGGTATAACTCTACGGACTTTACACCCCGTATTTAAATTACTTTTTATTCCGACTTGAGGTAAGCTCAATTACGAATAAGAAATGAAAATGTCGTAGGTTTTTTATCCCTACACTAGCATTTAATTTCCTATTTTAATTATCAAGGTATCAATATAAAGATGATACTTGAACTTACCCAAAAGTTTTCATGAATATGAATGGAAATGCCATTCATTTACTTCTAATTGAATTTTACATTAACCATGTAAATTATGGCCTCCTCTATGTCAAAGGGTCTATGACTGTTATAAATGTTGTAGCATAAATATACATCTACCATAACAATTCTGTGGCAATAAAACTAAGAAATATTTTCCTGATTATAAGAGCATTGGTTTTTTCTTCAGTAAGAATTCCTAGAGGAAAGACATAATCCACACCCCATGTATTTGACCCCTTCATGCGCTGCAGAACCAACACAAGTATTCTTTGGAGATTTTTGAGACAATATGTGAGATTAGGATACAAATATTCGGCTAATAGTTCACTCAGTAGTATAGCATTGCATTTTCTTCCAATAGAGCACTAATACGTAATGTAATGTATTTCAAATTAGTCAAATCTTATTAAGCTTATAACGCAGCTATGTAGCGAAAATTTCTTAATTTTATCATTTTTAAACCGTGGAATTTCTACGGGTACTTTCTAATACTACAGAATGAATGCAAGTATGTTAAGGAACTTTTTTCGGTCATAATATTTGCCGTCATGACTAGACCTGTTATACAGACACGCATGTATATCTGAGAGGCACGTAGGGCAGTGGTCTGACAACATTTGGGCTACAGGTACAACAATGATCAATGCCCACGTGGTCATAGTGATATTATTTATATCCCTTTAAAAAAACTTCCATCGGTTGACAGGAAAAATTATTTGTTCTCTCCTCTGTTGAAAGTTGGCTTGTTCCTAGTAAGCTCTGGTGCAAAATGAGAAATTGCAGCGGGCAGTAATATTAAATATTTAATTATATACAGTCTAATACAGAGTGCTGAATTTCAGCTGTGAGCTTATGAGAAGAGTCTAGCATAATCTTGCATGACGTTTACTGGAGCTGCAGAAATACCAAAGCTATATTTGAATTTTTGGCTTCTCAGATGATTTATGCATATTTGTTCTATTTTTCCTGAAAATTTTACATGGCTGGACGAATAGAAATTTGTTCAAACAATGGTTCTGTTTTAATATTATTTGAAGTAATATTTAAACCATCACTTGGTAGTCAGCATGAAATCCAAAATGTTTCAAAGTATAATTTTTCGAAATGTACCAACATGCTCTTTTTGGAACTCAATCATGATCAGTGGTGAGGCACTTGTAGTCTGGCCAAATGTGTGTCGCTTCAAGCAGATTTCGCAAAAAAGTGATCATTCATGCATTTTCTCTTGAGAATTTGTGAAGGTATCATTTTTTCATGTTAGAAAAGGATGTCATTCTATACGGAGTATGTATTGTCTGAAATATTTCGCTTTATCGCAGCGTAAAAATGTGTCTGTAACCCGAAAAAAGTTTGCTGCTTTTGCAATGATCCGTTGCAATGAAATCCTGGGTCGTGTAATAATTGAGGCCTAAATTCAAAAAAATTCGTTTATCTTCGTTATCTTTTTGCAGCTTCGTTTGGCTCCAGGTTTAGCATGAATATTTAAATTCTCATTAGGGGAAGTTAAGCAGAGATCGGAGCAAAAAAACACCACACAGGCACACAAAGGCAGAAATACTGACAGTTGTTCTTCCAAATCAATACTAAAATCTTACTTAGTCTTTGTACGCGTTAACTGACCGACAATAAGTATTAGAATTTGAAAATGTGAACACAGCAGTTGCTCGGCCATGAGTCATACATGCGGGATAGCAATTTTCTGAATGTCAGCTTCTGAGATGCTAAAGACAAACTAGCGAGACGACGTTCTTAATGTTAGATCTGGAACAAAAATACATATGAGGAACGATTGCGGAATAATTAACACATTCAGTCAACTGAATATAATATAACATTAAGAAAAATTAAACAACTCTTATCTTTTCTATTGAAACAATAGCAATTTATCACATACCTAACCAAAGAAAATGAAGTCCAGATTCCTTTATTTTCGACCGGAGTTTGAAAATTCACAATGATTTAAAAGTGCATAGGAGTTTGTAGTACAAAAAGTTCGTTTACGCTTCAGTTTGAAAATAAATCTATTTTCGTTAATGGGTGATTAATGATATTAATATAATTTTTAAACAAATTTATGAATGTAGAGGAACGTGATCATTTAAAAAGACGCTCTAAAAAATAGTGTATGCATATACTCGTAAATATTATTGCATGTATGGTATTTGTCATGTATCGAATATCAAAATACAAGTTTTCCTTTTTTCCCTGCAAACATTTTTTCAATGCTTTATAGCAGATTCTAGAATGTCTTTAGGCTCATGAGATTTTACGTATAATATTCGTAAGAAATGCATAGTTCTCAGTTTTGTGCTATCACATATTTATTTCTGGTCACCTTAAACCTTAAGAATAAGCCTGTGCAGTCGCAAAGGATGTTACATGTCATTTTAGAAGACCTAATACAATATATGTTAACTAAGGAATAAGGATCTTAATTCAACTCATGGAAAAGCAAAATTGTTCCTGCATTTAGTAGTCTCTCGCAAACGAAATTTGATAATTAGTCTAAATTGGGTTTGTTCTTTATGACCTACCTTTTATTTAGTTTATATTTGAACGTCTACTTTGCCGCATATGCTGCCAAGACCGCAAGAATAGGTTGGGAGCACAACTGCTTATGGCATGACCTCGTTTTCTTGATTTGAGGCGTAATTGGCAGGACCTTAAAAGCACTCGTAAGACAACTGAGAAGGAAGAAAAAAATGGCGTTTCAGTTGATTATTCAGAGGAAGTTCAGCAACTTAGAAGGCTCTTTGTAAGCGCAAAATCCCTGTCCTAAATGCTTTCATGAATCAAAACTAATAGTATGTACTATGTTTTGTACTTCAAAAACAAAATAATTAGAAATAGAGAATAAAAATGCAAAAATTGACATTTTTTGAGTTGTAATAAACGTAATTCATGGATTCACGTCACCACCTTGAATGCTATACACTCAATCAACATCGATTCAAAATAGTTACAAAACATTGTGATATAACAAGTGCGTAAATGAATACCCTCAGAGACGCGTACTGGTATTTACCATAGACTCGTACTACGTTATGTGCTATCACACTGAAATTTTTATGGAATGCATGAGTCATGAGGTACATAACCGACATGTTGAAGTGAGGTTGATAATTCAGTGTTATCTGCGTAACTACAGCTGTGTCTCACTGCTCGCTGTGCAGGGTGGTACTTATTCTCAGTCCTTATTTCTATCTGTTGGGACTATCTGATTTCTATCTGTTGGGACTATCTTATTTCTATCTGTTGGGACTATCTGATTTCTATCTGTTGGGACTATCTTATTTCTATCTGTTGGGACTATCTTATTTCTACCTGTTGGGACTATCTGATTTCTATCTGTTGGGACTATCTGATTTCTATCTGTTGGGACTATCTGATTTCTATCTGTTGAGACTATCTTATTTCTATCTGTTGGGACTATCTGATTTCTATCTGTTGGGACTATCTTATTGTATCTGTTGGGACTATCTTATTTCTATCTCTTGGGACTATCTTATTTGTATCTGTTGGGACTATCTTATTTCTATCTGTTGGGACTCAAAAGCCTGACTCAGATGCACAATGCTAACTTATTCTCAGTCCTTATTTCTATCTGTTGGGACTCAAAAGCCTGACTCAGATGCACAATGCTAACTTATTCTCAGTCCTTATTTCTATCTGTTGGGACTCAAAAGCCTGACTCAGATGCACAATGCTAACTTATTCTCAGCCCTTATTTCTATCTGTTGGGACTCAAAAGCCTGACTCAGATGCACAATGCTAAGAATTATGTCATCATGCAATTGCTGCTGGGGATCTTCACTGATTTTAAATCAAGACTAAGTTTACTTGTATGTGGTCGCTTAAGTTGGATGGAGTAATTTCTGACACTTCCAACTATTTTGACTATACGTGCAGACTTTACTTAGCTTAATAATTTGACTTTTTTCTACTCTTTTGCTATGCTAACCCAATGAATAGTATTGAAACATAAAACTTTTCCACATAGGATTAGGAATGTAGTAAAAATATAAAACTAAACTCATTAGTAACCCAAAATTAATTAATTACCAAAATTTCCATACATGCAATGTTGTAACGTTTTTCAAAAGTGTTTCGTTAGAGTACTGTCAGCCTTACAAATCATTACCCATAAGTATTGGGTTGTACTTTCTTAAGTCTAAAGAAAAAAAAAGAGCTGTTAAAAACACGAAAAGTAGTGCTGTAAGATCTCAATCTACAAAATTGCACATTCCAACGAAATAATAGAATTCCTATTCGGAGCTATTTACTACGTAAAAATGAATTTAATATTTCTGCAGGAATCTGGGAATAGTGCAAAACTAAGCTTTGTGCTTGGACACTAAGCTAGAAGTTTAAAATCAAAATCAAGTCTTAGTCGGTAGTCACCAATCATTTTAATGTTTTATATATGAAAGTATTTGTAAAATAATCTTGAAATTTTTAAAAATATCCACAAATAGCATTAAAAGGCAACAAACATTTTAACTGATATTTATTATTCCAGGCCTGTAAAATTTTCTCAAATAAACTATGCATCACTTTCACAACCAAAAATAATTAAATGAACTTTTGTATGATGTGCAGATTTAGTGCATCCCACGCGGTTTCATGGTAATCTTTTCTCTATGTTCGCTGCTGAAATTTTATACAGTGCAGTAGACAGTATTTAATCCAACAACCAATGTAACAGGTATCTACATCATTTCATTTTGAACCTAAGCCTTAAAGGAACCAAACAACTTTAACCGTAAAGTTGAAAAAGAATGTGTACCGATGGAAGTTATTGAAAACTGATATAAATGAGAACACTGTGAACACGTTCATCCTGAACATAGTTGTACATTAAGTTTAAATGTACTCAGGCAACAGTTCTTCGTGCTCCTCAGTAGTATATATGTAATGGTTTGGTCTTGACATTAATATTTATGATAGAACGAAATTCTTTAACGTATCTGTATTCATTCTGGAGATTTTTTTCATGCCTAAAAGAATTATGCTTTTTTTGAAGACCTTATGATTTCCTTTTTGTGGCCGAACTCAAAACAACACAAGTTATTTCTTGGTAGTCACGATTGTTGAGAACGAATCACCCAAAATAATTGAAGACAAAAATAGCGACTCCATTTTTTTACAGTGACATGAATTCCCATTGTTTATGTTTATCTTCTAAGCGATTTGTTGCGTTCAGTTGGTAAATAAAAGACGTAGAAGCTTGAAGATCTACTGATGAGGAATAGTTTTTCAATCATTATTCGTGTTTTGGTTTAATATATCGCTAATATAAATGTTTTAGCGACACCATCAGCTGCAGGCTCGTATCAAACGAGCCAAACTCAGAGTTCTCTCCCTGACTCAGCAATACATGAGGTGGTCAGCAAGGCGGATGATGGATTATGCATTTTGATTTAAGAATTCATACCCTGATGAAAAATGTAACTCTTATGATAGGCCATCATTCATGCCCATATTTTTCTGTGATATATGTAATATGAATAACTCTTTGCTGCCAGTCGTACTGAGGATGTAGTAATTACACTGTGACAAGTTCAAAGGATTGATGAGGTAGAAACATATTTTCAGTCTTGCAATAAATTTAGCTTTATATTTCCCGATGGTTTATTAAAAAATTAATTCAGAGTTAATTCAATTTAATTATAATGGGTGTTGCCCTCTTTTCCTACCCTGGTTTATACACATAATATATTCATTCAAAACATAGTAAGTTAAATATTAGATGTAAACTCCGTGGAGTTTTAATCACTTGAAGCTACACTCGAAGCTACATACACCTGAAAATTCCCAACAATTGTTTGGTTGGAACTAACCGAATGAATTTTCCTTTTAGCTCATTTACCTGGTGCAGATTGTTATATCAATGACAATTATATAATGTTAGTTCATGCTGTGAAAACATTTATAATTGGGATCTCATGAGCCATATGGAATGACCAAACATGAGAAAAAGTACATGGTAGTCCAGTATGCGAGTGCACGCTATGCTTTAACAGCGTATCGGAATGTGGAAAATGCAGTGTCAAAGAAATTCAATACATAATATCTGACTATAGGGGAAGTCACTAAAAACACTTCCATTTAAAAACAGGAGCATCGAAATCGTTACCACAAATAAATTAAAAAAATTTGTCCAAGTATCTGAAGCATCTCTTTCTTGTTAAATTGCTAACAATGCTCCATGGTTTATAATTTTTGGCTGTGAACTTTGCTACATGCTTGAACTAGCTTATATAATGACCTAATATGCCTATGGACGGATGTTTTAACTGATATTTATAGTTAAACTAGAAAAAATAGAAGTATACATACATTTATCGGAAACAATTTTTTCTGTACCATCGTCAGATATTAGTTTGATATACTTCATGTACTGAGACATGAATACCTGCAACTTTTTTTCATATATATTCTCTATTTCAACAGAGACCAGGTAATAAATTTTCACAATTTAACCCAAACGAAATAAGCTCATACAGTTAGGCTTTGTTTTCTGAGGGCTCGATTTTTCCTGATAATACATACTTTTATCGTAACACAAATGTTTCCGTATAACTTTAACCATCAAGAAATATTCTGGGGAAATCACTATCCCAGTAGAAAAAATGGCTTAGGGAGCAAACTATTTTGTACAAAAGGTCTGACTCATCTTACCACCATGGAGTCACATACACAAATAAAAAGAATTTTATACCAAGCACATTCTTTCCGTTCATGATGATTCGTAATCAGACAAGTAATTCAATAAGTTTTTGACTCCTGATAGCATGCTGGCCAATATTAGCCCCGATAAACTAAACGCCAATTAAATAACTACTATGAAGGTTGTAATATTTGTTCTCTTCTCTCGAGTAGTAGAAAGATGATCTGAATTTTCTGTGAAATTCGTATAAATCGCAAACAATATTTGTTTCTGTTCACTAGTTCAATTTTTTATTTCATTTTAAATACCTGTAAATTTTATTTACGGTTATACTAGGAATTAGTACATTTAAAAAATTGTGTATAGAGACTTACAGCCAAATTACAGATACTAATTAAATAATTTACTCATTACTCCTCTAAATGTCTTTTTTGACACTAAGTTTTCCACTGAATTGCAGTTAATTTTGGCTGAGTTGATCGAAGTAAAGAATTCGCATTTCAAAAGATCATGTTATTAAATTATCATATATTACATACTAGTAGGAAGTAGTAGGAGTTATATTGCAATGGAGTTAGTTACAAAAATGTAAAATAGTTTCATACGTTATAATTGAAATTAGGTCGCATGAACTTACTCTTTCCTGACGTATGTATGCTGCACTACAGCTGGAAGAATCCTCGTCAAGATCCAACGGAAGTCCAATAGCATTGCAGCCCTCCGCCTGCCTTAGTAGCGTTCTTTTATACTTTTAATATCTTGATTAAAGCGTTCACTAACTTCTTTTCAAACATCATACAGGTTTTCTGGAAAATCACTGGAAGTATTTCATGAAATAAATTGCGTTTTATATTTACGTCTAAGTGATTGAAAACTCAGAAGCAGGTCGTTCACAATGTATTATTTACTATTGTCAGATTTCCTGTTTCTAAGGAATTCTCCACTACATTAAAGATTTTTTATTCTCATCACTCAGACTTCCAATGTTTAAACACGTGAGGGACAACAGTTTTCTTTGTAATCAAGGGCTTTCACAAATGGTTTCATTAAAAAATGATTTATGTGTACTGGAGGAAATACTATCATTTTTTTAAACAGGACAATTTTTCAGGGCGGTCTATTGTATCCATACTATCACAATAGTTTAATGGATCCCATTTTTTGTGCAACCTGATTGTTGGCACAGAAAGAAGACCATTAATTTAAAGAATTTAGCATCGATGTAGTTAAAAATTGAATGTAAGACAAAAGAGAGGAGATTTATCTTATGTTGTATCAAATGGTTCAAAAACCTCAATCGAATCCTCTTCATTCCTGCTAAAATTTATTTCACTAATGACTTCGTGACCAGGCCTTGGTAGCTCAATGAATACTGGCACAAACTCGCATCACAGTCCTTGACTGGTTGAATATCAAAATGAATAGCTGGATATTTCAAGGAAGCTTTTATTTTATTTAATGAAAACCTCTCACACTGACAAGTCAGAAGTAGCAATAAGCAAAGCACTTCATCATTATTGAAAAACTATTCAAATTAGAAGTTAAAGGTGAATTGCATGAAAAGAAGTCAGTTGATTTCATAATATGATGTTGCAGGGTAAATGTGAGATCAGATGTGAATTCTACACCTTCAAAGTAAACTAAAACAACTAAACTGTTAGAATGACTTACAAAGACAGTTTATCGATGTTTAAAGACATAAACAAGTCAGTCTTCAAGTGTAACTTATGCATCATATTTCTCACAACTTTCTGGAGAAAACTGTTGTGCAAAAAATTACCCGAAAGAAATTCACTCGTCCGCTGCAGCGAGAACAGAAACACAAGCAAACTAGGCTTCATCACAAGTCTTGTTCCATGGCAGCACCATATCATCCTTGTCTCTATGGTCCACCACCATGAAATCCCGGCATCTCTTTTGTCTCTGAGGAAATAGCAAGATTAGGAGATCCTGAACTTTTCTAAAAAATTTCCGGCAAAGAGACCTTAGGCTTGATATACGTTTGTAACTAATTTATACAGGATACCTGCACAAGGTACCATGTTCGTTTTTTTTTGACTACTGCGACCAGTATTATTTTCAAAGTTAGTATAACTCTACTTGATAATCTAATTGTTTTCAGAATTATTAAGCAATTGTGGAAACAGAGTAAACTACATTATTGTACTCAATGTTATTATTTTAAAACAACGTCACAATTGCATACTCACTTAGTTTGGTCGCAATTATTATTATTATTACCACTACTTCAATAATAAAATTAGTAATTTCTTTATTATTTCTTTGATTTACATTCCCGTTTATGTAAATAATATCATTCCATGAAATTCATCTTTTTCTATGCAAAAGAATTATGTTTCCTGAATGCTTCTTTGAACTCTGTATTCTTTGCTATGAAGCACTGTGTAATCCACTCACATTATAATCAAGTATTACTTAATAACACGGAAATATGAGCTGAATACAAGCAATGAAGTAGCGATTGCCTGCTTTTTTGAAACTAAAATGAGCGTGATTGACTGCCTGTCTGTCAGTGCTGATATAACGATTGCGTACCAAACAGATCTTGAGATGTCCGGAAATTTTTCATAAAGTCCACATAAAGTCCACGGATTGCAAACCTTCGTATGGTGATGAGTACCTGATCAACACGCTGAGTGAAACCTACAGTAGCAACAAACTTACGTACTTGACCACCTTCTTCAAAGACGTCGGTTTGCCCGTTTTTAAGTTTTCTACCCTCTTCTTGTACACTACCCTCACTCACAAAGTTGCCGCAGTATACTTTGCTCATTCTGCGATGGATTTCTGCAGCAATACGTCTTTTTACTTAGCAGAAAACAAATTACACTTCATAACTCACATTTGGCGTGAGCATCGACCGTAGCAGCCATGTTCAATTGCCCCTACCTCGGACACGATAAACATATTGCAATGGTGCGACGCACAGATCTGGTTCTCCGTATATGCATGGTGACGCATAGATCTGGTTACCCGTATTTACAATGGTGCAACGCACAGATCTGGTTCCCCGTATATGCATGGTGCGGCGCACAGATCTGGTTTCCCGTATTTGCATGGTGCGGCGGACAGATCTGGCTCCCCGTATATTCATGGTGCGGCGCACAGATCTGGTTCCCCGTATTTGCATGGTGCGATGCACAGATCTGGTTCCCAGTATTTACAATGGTGCGGCGCACAGATCTGATTTCCCGTATTTGCAATGGTGCGGCGCACAGATCTGGTTACCCGTATTTACAATGGTGCGACGCACAGATCTGGTTGCCCGTATGTTAACTTACTTAGAAGCACGATCAGAGGTTGAAAAATACAGCCCTAGAATAATTATTAAATATTAGATCATTTACGAAAATCATTTCATGGTTTAAACGTAATTGAGAAACTGTACATATTATTACCTGCCTTCATTATCAAAATATCTCAAAAAATATTTCGAGTAGGAGATTCTTATTTTTTGAATTCCATGCAAACTATGTATATTAAAAATTCTTATAAGTCGATTATGAGAACACAGTTGCCGTAAAATACTATTAACCAAAATGTTTTGTAGCTTTTCGTGTAAAAAGTTAATACTCTATGCTGCTCATACATACAATTTTCAAATACTAGATATTATGACATCTATCCATCAACATTGCATTCTTTGAGGTTGAACAGATAGACAAAACTCAGCAGAAAACTAATGAAATTATTAATTTTAAATGATGAATTTCGTGTAAGTTAATACTTCTAAATTGGACCACGACAGCTTCTACTATTCCTTACTATTTTACATACGAAAATATGCTTAACTTGTGAAAAAATCTGCAGTTGTACAACAGCCTGTGATCTCAAATTTCCGGTAAAAAGAAGTAGAGTTGATACTTTTGAAGGACATTGAGGTCAAACGAAAGGAACAACTTTCCCTGCATCTTCTTTTTCAATTATTACGCGTAACTCCTCAGTGTCATAGCAGTACTAAATTTAATTTCCTCTGAACAAATCCGTAGCTGCCGCTAGAAGAAAACGTGGAAGAGGTCAATGCTAAACAAATACATATGAGATGAAATTGCCAACACACAGTAATAAAAAACAATTAACTCATGTTACTTTAATGCCCGCTTCTCAGATATCAAAATTGAATTTCATCTTTTATTTTTTCCTTTATTAGCTTCAAGTCCTCCTATGTGCATTTAACATTAAAAATGCTAACGATTCAATTCAAGTTGCATTTTTTGAAAATGGAAGTGTCTAGACGAGCTACACAACAATTGAACAAAATAACCCGTCAATACATTTGGATGGGAATAAAGGATGGTAAAATAGCTAATAGAAGACGTGTCTGACGATCTCAGTTGCATTATTCCCAATTTTTATTTCCATGAATTGAAACTTAAATACCTATTTCAAATCAGCAATGCCCATGATTGTTATTAAAAAGCAGCTACTGGGGATATTTGTGGAATTTCGAATAAACCAGAATCGACATGTCAGCAACCGCATAATTTTTATGGTGTAGCTTGCAACTGCTTCAACTATAATAGCTTCTAAAGGAACATTCGAATTCTTAGAATCTGTAAATTGAAACACTGATGCTGTTTAACTCTCCTTTGCTCCTACACTATTTTCGTCACTGCCAGTTGCAAGCTCCAATACAGTAAAAAAGCTTAACCAGTACAATGCAAACGACGAATTAATAGGATACAAAAGATTGACCAAAACGATACAAATAGCAATAAGGATTACTTTATCTGATGCGTATATAAGCACTAAAAGTTTTAATCTTCGTGAGCTCCGTATTATACTGCATGGTCTCTGGAAAAAATTCTAATTCGTTAATTAATAATTTTGCACAGGGGCTGGATTTTAACTACACCATAGACTGCCAAACAATTATTTTCACTGGACAACGATCAAAAACTACATTTTCCTCCAGTTTCCGTGATAAATTAAAGCCCATCAGTTTCGGAAAACCAGAGTTGAAAAACTATTCAATCCTTACGCTTTTGAGGTCTTGCAATCACTTCGCAGAAATCTGTTCAATAGTTATTTCTACGATCTAGTTCTCATCGAAAATGGGTTCAGTCGAAAAGAACAGATGAACTTTGCGGAAGTGAATTTATCGCTCAGCCGAAAATCATCTCCAATTCATATGTTACTTGCATACTATACACACAGTTAAATCGAGTATTATATATCATTTTTATTAGGGCATGAAGAAAACCAAAAATTAAAAACATGAGTCTTTGGCACATTAATACGGTGCAAGAGCTCATCACTTGTTATTTTTTCCCCTGCAAATTACTATTTTGGTCCGATGCAAAATGCCCAGGTTTTCTTCATGTTTACGCTTCCCGCTAGGGCCAAAGGTCGTAGACTTCAAGCCATTCCAATGCCATCGGCTGAAATGTGAAGGTCGTATTTTTGCATAATCACATTGCATTCAAGATCTCCCATGGTAGGTCTTTCTTGAACGCTACTCCTCGAGAGTGATTCTTTCATTCTGAATTTTTACGTGTTGCTTCTATGAATGAAAAATTGATGTTTTTGCAAAACTGTATGTTACATAATACATCCTACTGACCAATCTGACACACCTACCAGTACTCACGTAATGAAATGAAAAATTATATATGTTCAATGCCATCAATCTATGAACCTCAAAACTACACAAGCAATACACTCTTCAATGGATAAATTGAATTCACATGCATTCACACAGTCTGCCATAGGAACCTTATTTTCACCGTTGTATCGCATGAACCTCAAATAAAATGCATATTTTTCTCACTCAAATGCAAAGCCATCGAACTAATGGTGACTCTCTTTTGTGCTGCCTCGAGTATCTTTCTTTGATGAACAGAGATTTTATCTTTCGTATGCCCCTTATTTTTGTTAATATAGTAATTATTAACGTATAATTTGTATCAAAATTAATACTATTGATGGTTTAACTATGCTGTACATATTATAGTCGTTTTTTTCATACTAAGCGGGGCATATCAGGCTGTAAAGCGGAACTTAGATCTATTAAAAATTCAGTACTCTGCATCAAAAGTATAATATCCCAGAAAGGTACAGAAACAATTTTCTATAGCCAGGTAATGAAAAAAGTTCTAATGATGACAAAAAAAATTGTCGCTATATACCCATTCTTCAAATATACGAAAAAAGTTAGTAATCAGCACTTAGGGTTAAAATTTGTTGAAAAAATCTTCACATAAGTAAATTTTTCCAACTATTTAAATTACGCGTGCATTAAAACATTATTTAAAGGCGTTTGTTATAGAAAGTTCACACTCAGAGTTTATAACTATTGAAGAAAATCACACAGATTGAAGAAAATCAGACACCAATGTTTACATCGCAACGGCAGGCACAAGAATGGGGCTGGAACCAGAGAACGAGCTGAGACAATGGTTCTCCACCACTAGCTGACTCTAAACGCATTCTGTTACAAGAGCATTCATCAAAGCGTTACACATTAACCTTAAACATACTAAAGTCGAACACATTCAAGGTGGAACATTTAAACATTCAACAAAAATTTGTTGAGAAAATCTTCACATAAGTAAATTTTTGCATCTATTTAAATTACGCGTGCATTAAAAAACATTATTTAAAGGCGTTTGTTATAGAAAGTTCACACGCAGAGTTTATAACTATTGAAGAAAATCTGGATTCTTACCTGATATAAAGACATGGAAAATTAAAAATTCAGACATACTGAACTCTTCAAATCATATAAATAGAACTGCTAAAATATAAGCTAAATATAACATATAAACTAACTGCTATAAACTAAGTGCATCTTGTTTTCCAAGAAATTTGTTCAGAACTCTCTATTCGTATGCACGGTACTTCTCTGTCCATGGTTGTTTCTCAAGACCTGTTAGTTTGTACTTAATTATTTGACGTAACACTTAAGCTTATAATTATTGTCTAACTGGTAGATTGAGGGATAACTGCATCTGGTGCGCAGTCAATCAATTATTACCTTGTAATAAAACTGGCACTCAATAACATGCGCGGAGGTCAGTACCTATGCATATTTTTTATCTTCTGATGTACATAAATCTTCACTGTCGTTCTTCACGTGTTCAATGATTGCACAGTATGCAATAAGAATTTCTGCTAGTTATATATAGAGGGAAAGAGACTTTTATGATTATCATTGATTCGTCAAAGCATGTATTCTAATATTATGAAGATGATGAATTTTTAAATGACTCGATTTTTATCTTCAGTCATACTTTGACCTAAATCCTTGATTGCAGATTCTTGCTGTGTTCTTATTGGTGATGAGTTAGATTAAGTAAAAAAAACATTCCTTGTGGCAAATTTAAAGTTTTTTCTCATTCATTTTAAACATAAATTCCAGGAATCTTGAATTACGTATTATTGTTTTTACAACCCATTACAATTAAATGTCCAATAGGTCTGCTCGTATTAATAACCTTGAACTAATTTCAACGTGTCTTAACTCAAAATTTATCAATAATTCTGTGAGATAACTTCACTCAATCCTTCATAGTTTTAGGCACATTCTCTAAAGACTTTCCTGCTTTTGGAGCAGGTTTGAATATCCAATGAGATTTTTTTAGCGAGCGAACGGGGCGCACACATGAAACACGAGATGGAAGTGCCCTTAGGAAACCATCGGCCCTGCGAGATGTTGCTGCTGTACTTCGCTCGCCAAGAACCTTGACGTCGAGCACACAATACTTTACTGAAATGAAATAACTTAATCAACATTGTTTGATGCACTGAGTATTAAATATAAGATGATAAAAATATCAATATTTGTCTTTTAAAGTGATAACTGGTGAAACACATATGAGCAAAGTTCTTAAATTTAATATATACATATATGTTGTAGGTGTTCATTCTCTGAAACGTTCTTGGAAAGTTTAAAACTTAGCTAGTGCTTGTGATTCTGTTTGCACTGGACCCTTTTCATGTTGAGGTTAAATTCATTAGTCAGAAAGCTTTTAAGGTTGTGTAAAATGCAGTGAACATTGAAAGATTTGTGGACTAGGGGTTTGTAAAAGATGTGTGAATTTTAAGAGATTAGTGAGTAATCTTCCTTTTAAACTCTGTGGGTAACTACTACAACTACCACTATAACCAATGATGACTTTCTAGTTTCCTTATATTTTCTATGTAATACGTGGGAGAAATATTTCTTGAGCATATTTTATTCACCACGCTTTCAAAATACGTTGCTTCTCTGCATTGTATCCCATTGTATGAACCGGCATACTTTCCTTGTTGATAGGAAACGTGTTTCTCGCATAGCGTTGATTCGATGTGTCACAATCACGTGCCTTGGTCCACAATCATGTCGTGGACATGGAGGTTCTAGTACATAATGAGTTCCGCAACTCCCAAAGTCTTCTGAAATTAGTTGTGCCCAAACCAACTTTGATGGAGGACCGAGAACTTCAGATGCCTCGAGTCAGAATTGCGTCTTCCTCAGATGTGGTTGAAACTTGGGAACACGAAAACGGTTTCCATTCGATGTAGCAGTTCCTCACATTCTTGTAAAAACATGAAAAGAATTGGGAAACGAATTTTAACTTCTTGTTAAACTGACCATACATAAAATAAAGCAACAGGTATTTGTTGTAAGCATACACGTGCTGTGCCTGAAACGCACTGATATAAGAGTTTGCGGACAAGTACGAGATCGTTATGTAATAAGTACTTTATAAACATGAACTAAGAGTCGAAATTTTTTTTTATTTTGAAAACAAAGTTTGATAGATCACTTTTTTGGACCACTATAATTGAAATAAAAGTGAATTTCTTTGCTATTCCCACTAGTAAAACGGAAGGTAACGAGCTATTATACGTAAAAGTCAGAAGATTGAAGCAGCACTTAAACAACAGGTTTTAACTCGAGTGAAATTGTCAGCTCTGTACCAAAGAAAAGTCAATAAACTTTAATTTCATAGCCTTGCAGTTATCGATCATTACCGCTGCCATGTATTAGTGAGCTTTCTGTCTCCCGTGGCCATACTTCACTAGGGATAAAACAAGTTGTTTGACTAAACCCAAACTGTGAATCAATAATTATCAGCGGGTGACAGAAATTTTCAAATTTTAATGGCTCTCATTAAATGCATCTTCATTGCATACTCTGTAAACATCGTTATCATGTCAAGCTCTCGTCTCTTTGCTCCATACATTCATTATTCCTCACCTTTGCTTCCTTCTAGAAAACGTCAGGTGCCCTTCAGAATTAATAAGGTTTTAACAAGGTATATTTTCCATTGAATAACAGCGACATATGTGTGTGTGTGTGTATGCACACAGTATGTTATACACAGTGAAAACTAATAGCATCATCAATTTACCGAATTTGTTGTTTTTCTACGTCAATAAATGAATACGGAAGATGTTCAAAGGTATTCGTATGTATTAAATTTATCAATACACCGTGCAATCTGTTTTTTACAAAAGAAGGATACTAAGTTTCTTGAAACTTTATAATAGGTTCTTAACTCACATCGGGAGTTGTAGCGGTTTTGATTAACGAAGTACACAATCTAATTTCCACACACAATCATAAGGTACACAATGATTTAAGGGATTTAGCAATAACCAATCACATCCGTTTCCTGATTCACTGATAAAAGGTTTTCGCTATTTCTGGAAAAGAACATTCTAATAAAACTATTTTTTACAATTAACATTTCCATTTATCTCAAAGAGACTAATTGAGGTCCGACTTGGAACTAGAGCCAAACAATTACTCTTGAATAATTAACTTGAAATAGCCAATTCATAACCTGCTGAGCGTAAACGACCGGTACTCAAGTGGATATCGAGGTGCTTGAGCCCATGCATACTGTATATGAAACCATGCCGCCCTAGAATGGAATATGGCAATGGAGCCAACTGTGCACCTAACTTTCTTTCCCGAACATGTACGCAGGAAGATCAGGCTAGGATGTTCCCATGTTCAACGCCATCACATGAAAATGTAAAAAACTTGAAAAATCTAGTGCAGGAATGTGATTAAAAATACTGACTTATAGAAGCACTGTTATCTAATCAAGTAACGGCGAATAATTACAAACACTGTGGATGAGGTAAACAGCTTTACCATTTTTGAATAACTTTTCCAATTGTTTCACTTTCTTGTTTCGTTCAACTTTCTAGCCTTCTAATAGGAGAGCTACTTGCTATCACCAGCTTGGTCGACTGGTGAGCAAACCTGCTTGCGAGCGGAAAGACCCGGGTTCGAATCCCGCTGCCGACATGGTTGACGCGGCTAGAAATACGGCATGGGACTTGGGTAAACAACCGAATAATTATCGAAGTAATTATCCGACCCAAGAATGGACCAGAAGGTTTGTTCCTATAGCCTCATTCTATTCTATTCTATTCTATAGCCCGAAGTGTGACAATCTACAAAGATCCCAGATTCAATCTTTGTAATTGTGAAGACGCATTAGAACCACCTCTCTTTTGCATATTATTTTTGAATAGTCAATTAATTTTATGGTAACTACATAATGTAAACAGAATTTTTTGTCAGATGTGTGCTTGTGAGTTAATTTCCTCACACATTCGAACGCCATAAATGTTTTCCGATATATCAGCTCAATTGGAAGTTTTCTGGAATTTTCAACGTTTGTAGAATAAAATCATTCATTCTGGCACTCAATATTTGTATTTATAGATTAGGGACTCCTAAATCAACTGTTCCATGACTTTAAAAATCCGAGCTGTGCATTGCGTATTTGCCTTTGAGTAGAAATTCAAGCTGTCGTTCGAGTGATTCGAATGGAAATGGACTCGGAGGAGCGAAAATTTAATAATGAGCCACAGCTCATCCACCGATTAAACGATTCAGCAAATTTCAAAACGGAAAATGTTTGAATTATTGGGAGAACGACTTTCCAAAGTCCAATCGTTTCCAAAAGGCATGTCTACTACTCATGTGCATAAAAGACACTGGCGTGGCAGTAGTTGTAAGCGTTATTGAGCCGACGAATGGGCAGATGGTCGACGTAATTGGCCATCACGCTTCATGATCGATGATGTGCTTAAGCAAGCGTGACTTGGCACTTCTTTATCAATGCTAGCACCTCGAGAACGAGCTGCCTAAGTTGCGAGGTAGTAAATAACTTTGTTCTCAATGATGGCGAAGTGAAACATGCATGCATTCTCATCACATCAAAACAAGTCTCAGTAAATAGAAACAGCTCTCTATGATTAAAAAAGTTTTTCTTCGCTCTTTTAGTTAGAGTGGTGTGTTTCTATATGTCATTGTTCTATTATTCTTCATCACGTTTTGGTGAGTTACGTACGAGGGTTCCATGTCTGTCCAGCTTGCCCTGATGTATTTGAAATTTCTGTTTTTATAGGTTCAGTATTTTTCTATAAAACTTCTAAGAGTGACCCATAAGTTCTGTCACATTTTTTATGACTTATGTTCCTATAAAAAATTAGTATTGCAATATAATTGAATACATGTCCATTCCACGCAAGTTAAATATATTATATGATCAGCATAGCTTTTTCCAACATTTTCTATAGGTTTTAACTGATGATTGTGAAGTTATTTCATGAATTAATTTAATGCAACCTAGATTTTCTTCAATTTCTAAAATAAATCGACTAGTTTTTATTCGTCTATATTGTCTCCTATTTTATTCATGACATTTCCACACCTGTTTTCATTTATTTCTAGTTATCATTACACTTAAATTGAGTTAAATTTTAATCTCTTTCTTTCATTTTTATGGTTTGTGACCAAATACATGTTTAAGCCCACAGGTTGTAAAAAACATGAAGTCATAACCACATAACAAAGGACTTTAAGTTACAATGACGAGAGCGATACTGGAACGAGAACAGAAAAATGCTTGGTCGACTTAGTATTAGAATATGACATTTAGTGATCGTTTTACGATACTCGCATAGGAATTTGCCATGAATTTCAGAACTACTGGTTTTTTAAAGCAATGTGAGTCGTGTTCTGAGTTGCTGAGCAAAATTATCAGGTTGGTGCAAAAGTTTTTGCCGATTTGTAAGCTCAATTTTGAGAATGAAAAAATAGTTATTTTTGAAGAATTTATTCAGAACAATAACATCCTTGGGCTTCTTTTGACCTGATTCCATCTGTCAACAAGTTTATATACGCCTCGTTTGTAAAATTCTTTAGGTTTTGATGCGAAATATGAATCTAATCCATTTCTAATCTCTTCCCGTGATGTCAACCTAAGGCCATTTAAATGGTTCTGTAATCCTCGATACAAGCGATAGTCAGAAAGGATGAAGTCGGCAAGGTTGGGAGAATGTGCTGGATGGGGTAAAACCTCCCAATCAAGTTCCCAATCAAGTTGCAATCAAAGCAAAGATTCGCAACAAGAAACCCGTTGTCACAGGTTTTCAGGAGACAGTTCGTGCGGAACCCATTTTCCGAATACTGAAACCTTTCCCATTTGTTTCAGTTGACATACCACGGTTGTATTGGTTACATCAAATTGGGTAACCAGTTCCCTCGAGGTTACTGTCAAATTTTCAGTAACAGCGGCTTCCAACAACTCCAAATCAAGCTTTTTTGGGCGACCACCGGTAACCTCGTCTCTCAAGTTGAAATTTCCTTTACGAAAACGGGAAAACCACCATCTGCAAGTTCTCTCCTTCACAGCATCATTTCCATATGCACTTTAAATGTTTTGTGCTGTAGCACTTGCACTGAAACTTCTATGAAACTTGTAGAGTAAAGCATGTCTGATATGTTCTTTAGCTGGCTTGAACATAGGTGTAAATAATGTAGCAAAATATGAATTATTCCTTAATAGTCTCGAAGAAAGAGATTTAAATTACTCATGATATTATAAATGAGCAGTATAAATAGTCATAATATAAATTTAGATAATTTTGAATTCTTCTCTTCAAAATCGGTAACAACTTTTGGACTAACCTGATATAGAATAGAATAGAATAGAATGAGGCTATAGGAACGAACCTTCTGGCCCATTCTTGAGTCGGATAATTACTTCGATAATTATTCGGTTGTTTTACCCAAGTCCCATGCCGTATTTCCAGCTGCGTCAACCATGTCGGCAGCGGGATTCGAACCCGGGTCATCCCGCTCGCAAGCAGATTCGCTCACCAGTCGACCAAGCTGGTGATAATTCCTTACAATAATTTAAATTTGTCTATTTAATTTATATGTGATCTAGAAGCGCACTGCTAATAATATAATCGTATGAGCGATGAATATTTGTTCATAATTCCTTTAATATTGTGTCCAGTCTTTTTGACAACTACCGATTCGCAACATGACAAAGGATATGTTTTTTTTATTCAGTTTTTTCACAATACTTGTGGTAAAATGTATATGGATTGACCTTAAAAAATTCCACATTTCATATGAAAAATGTTGAAAAAATCATGCTTACACACTAGTAAATCTCAGAATGAATTGACAGCAGAAAACTTTAGCTTAAAAATTTTGTAAATTAGCTTTAATCATGCTCCTACATACTGAAACATATTAGTCAGTTCTTACAAAACTGAAACTATTATATTCTTTCTTGCAGCATCTTCATGAAGCTCTACGCCTTTCTGTCATGATTGCTTGCAAGTGCGGCAAATGAAGTGCTCTGAAATTACTAGTTCTTGTTCATGTGAAAGTATTGGGCTAAAAGCACATTTTTCTCTTCATACATTCATTGTTATATTCTTTATAGCGCTTCATGGCGCTAAGTTCTAGACAATCGTGTTTTCGAGAAGACAGTACTGTACGCTTGGTCAAACTGGCATGCATTTGGGTCTCCTCACTCTAAACTCTTGGTGTACACAGTTTTATCACACGTAATCAAGGCAAGTTGTTCACTATTTTCTCATGTCCTACAGAAGCAATAACTATTATGATTTGTGAAAACTTAATCTGAAGGCTGGACTTTGGGTGACAAAACTGTATCGTATACAGCAAATCTCTGTAGTTGCTTGCTGCTGTTTTGTTCTCGAGGAGCTCGTAAAATATCCGTATCCCTCCGTAGCTTCCACTCGTAGAAAAAAGTTTTCTCAAGGTTCCAGTATTTCATGGGTATGTTTTCCTTATCCGTGCTGAATACAATCAATCTTGAAATTTTAATGTAATTTATTCGTATTATTGAACTCAAGAGACGGTCGGCTGCTCGGACTCTCAGTTTCTGATCAATTTTTATCAGAAACTACAGGATTGAATCCAGTAAATCGATAGCAAAAACTTCTTTTTTACGCAGATAGGTTTTATACACAAATAGGATGTATTTCGTTTGATTTCGATACTAATTTATTTGATAATGCACGTCAGACTATGTCTGAGTACTACCTTAACATTTATTGAGGGACTTCTACATACTTATTTCGGTTTCGTAGGTCTCAATGGAGCAAATCTGAAATTTACTTTGCTGGGTAGCGAGACCAAACGAACACAGCGTTAAACTAAAATAAAAATTATTTATATGAGTAAACTTTCATGTTTTCAAGCTTGCTCAATACATCCCATTCAGACCACAAGGATTTAAAACTGTGAGTAACAGAAATAACCTCTGATCTAAACCTGGAGGATTTTTACCAAGTGAATAATTTATTCAATTGAATATTCAAGAGCTCAGTTCGGCCGCCTATTATATTTTCATAGTCAGCAGAGCGAAAGAAAGGAGCCAGTCTTTTGGTCTTTGAAATAACTGAACATTTGAAGACTTACAAAAATCATTTTTCTACGAGCCATATTCTCAGGACATTATGAGCCAGTATAAACATACTTATAGTTTATGGGAGTCACTGTGAAAGAGGACATAACTTTAGAGCTAATACTACTGATCATAGCAAGAATCCGACTGCAATAAATTTTGTTTTTCTAATGGTTATTTTTCATAAACCTTATCTTGTTTCACATTATAATAACACGAACTCCCTTCAATGCACCAGAACTAAGAACTGCGCCATTGTCCACCTAAAACAACGACAATGAGAGTTCCATTAAGACAATTTATAGCGCAGTTGATAAGCTCTATAATTTATGCTCCTCTGATTTATTTATCCCTTCTTTCCAGAAAACCCAAAATTTTGCCTGTTTTTTTTTGCGCTGCAATAAAGGAGCAACTTACTGGGAAAAAACCTAAGAGATGAGGAAATAGACGCTGGTGCTAGAGGCTTTGCCTGCTGCTCAACAGTTGGGCTGAACATCACTAATTTAGGTGAATTCTAGTATTTTATTAGCCTTTTACTAGCCTCAAACGTTAAAACATCCCGTCGAAATAAAATTTAGGTTTCATTCACTTATTAGAAGTTAAAACTTTATTTCTGATCCAAGAGAAGTTAATGTGTGAAATTTTAAGGAATAGTTTTTGTTGGACAAATTCATTGGGATAAATATGTACGGTTTGTGCAAAACTCAGAAGATATTTAATTTTTTTATTAAAATAAGCCTACTCAAACTCTCTCGACGTTACCATTAAATGAAACTAAAATTCATTCCTTGTTAATGGCCTTCACTCTCTTTTCTAGCTCACAAACTCGTGAAGATAACGACATTATTAAACTAATGAGAAGAAAAATAATGCTATATATTTTTTTACTTCTCCAGCCACGAGCCCATGAACATAATTCATATTACGAAATACGAGTTTATATAAAACAATACTTTTCCTGGCTGCTTGTAAGTCATATTATCATTCTAGATGATTCTGAGTACGAAAGCTTGCAAGGCATTGTTCCATAATATAATTCTGGTTGTACGTTAAAATCCCTTCCACTTTTTCTTGCTCACTCATTTCGTCCACAAATTATTGAAACTGACATTCCGAGGCTACAATTCTAAGCAAGAAAACAAATTAAACAAAGGAAATATATGTATGACGAGAGCAATTCATGGTGAACGAGAAACTTGTGTAAATGCTTTAAAATGTAAACACAACCAGTCGAGATAAGTTTGCAGTATTGGAGATATTTTTTTGTGTTTCCAATCGCTAATTGAATGTTATACAAAGTTTCATAGAATTCTATAACATAAACCAAACAACGTAGAAATTTTCGAAAGGGGATACCCTTTGCATTTTTTTAAAAATTGAGAAAATTGATATCATTAATTACAGGTCATAGTTCAGCAGCTTAACATATATTGAGTAGAAATAAAACGAAAAACGCGAACAACTAGAGCAAATTAACGAATAATTAACAAAAAAATGAGATGCATCATCCTACACAGGCTCCTATGACCTATGGATAATACACCAGATGTAATTTGCAGCATAGAAGTCATTTTTTCTTGTTTCCAATCGCTAATTGAGTGTTCTACAAAGTTTTATTGAATTCTAAAACATTGACCAAGAAACGTGAATAGTTTCGTAAGGGGATACCCTGTGCATATTTTCAGGAAATTCAGAAATTGGAATAAACACTGAAGTGAAATTTCTCTGAGTCAATTTCTTTGGTGTGAAATAATTGATGCTCATACCACGACAATGCATGTGGGTTAAGGATAAAATAATTCATTTAAGAACGCACTCCTCAGAACCTAATTCAGACTTAATTAAATGGACAGATGTATACGATAGTTTATACTTAACAATTGGATTTTGGTTCCATGGTTAATCCAGCATCAATAAAACTTTGCAAAAATACTGTTCGTGATATTAGAATGAAGAAAATTTAGTAGCGTTTTGAAAGAATTCAACGCAGGCAGTTCCTTGTGACGCTTGACAGCTCATGCATAGAATTCTGAAGGAGAGAAAAAGTTGACCGTTTCCCACTACATCAATCGTCCGTCTCCCATAGACACGTTCTTGGTTCGAATCGATGAAGAACATTTTATTCTTGATTGAATTCGTATACAGTTCAAAAGTCTCTACGCAAAGTGTTTAAATGTCGATCCAGATTTAGGCCATAGTACGAAATATGAGTCCTTTCAGAAACATAATTGAGATAATATTCATGGAGGGTGGGTGGAAGATAGGATTTTTTTATTTTTTTTACTGCGCAATAGGTTTTTTGTTCTGTAATGAAAATGTAAATTCATGCTGATTTAAACTAGTAATTTTGTAGAATTTGTTTCACAAATTGGTACAAAAAGATTATGATCCGAACAGTAGATTATGATACCGTGCTATCCTGTTGAAAACTGTTACTTGAGCCCTAATCATGTGTGATATAATACGTTCTAAGCTCCTAGAAACAGCTTTTTAACTTGAACCAAAAATCAAGTATTCACGTGCATTTTGACAGATTATCCGATTAATTTGTTTGCAGCTTTCTTAAAGTTGCTGAGTAACTTCAAGTTACTGACGTAACTTTTCAACATCAACTTGACACTGATGTCACCACCCGAAGCTTGACTTAACAGACATTAGAATAGAATTAGGCTATAGGAACGAACCTTCTGGCCCATTCTTGGGTCGGATAATTACTTCGATAATTATTCGGTTGTATACCCAAGTCCCATGCCGTATTTCTAGCCGCGTCAGCCATGTCGGCAGCGGGATTCGAACCCGGGTCTTTCCGCTCGCAAGCAGACTCGCTCACCAGTCGACCAAGCTGGTGATGATCCAAGAATCATGAAGTTATTTCACTTAAGTAGCAGAGACCTATTTAAAAAACTCCGCGGAATAATTGCTTCTTAGATTAGGAATTAGTTTGTATGAACACACAAAATGAAGATCTGTTCTCTCTTCAGATAATAATTTTTTATTAACAAAACTATTACTACGTGTTTGAATTAGTTATTATATTTTCGTGCATGACGTGATACATGGTTTCAAAAGCGCTTGCATCGAAAATCATCCATCGAAAAAATGAATATTGTAGGTCCAAGCTGATGCTTCAAAATTTATACTAGATTTTATGTCTTGCCATTTACACCAGGATTTTTGGAACTTGGGTGTAATTTATTGAACTCAATATTTATTAAATTCAATTTGCAGCGATAAACTCAAAAGATTCGAGATAAGTACGAATAATATTTTTATCTAAGTGTGTTCTGACACATGCCACGAATTGATCATATACTGCTAAATAATATTAAATATTATTATAAAAATACACTTCTACATTTTTAAGTGCATTTCAATGGCTAAAAACTTATGGGTTGGAAGCCAACAGCTCCCAAACACCGTGAAGGATTGTAATGCTTTTCAGAAAATGAAGCTAAGACGTTCAGCTGGGGCCCTGTGACAGTTATCATTGCTATCATCGCTGGTGCACTGCAATAGCTATCATCGCTGGTGCACTGCAATAGCTATCATCGCTGGTGCACTGCGACAGCTAACATCGCTGGTGCACTGCAATAGCTATCATCGCTGGTGCACTGCAATAGCTATCATCGCTGGTGCACTGCAATAGCTATCATCGCTGGTGCACTGCAATAGCCATCATCGCTGGTGCACTGCAATAGCAATCATCGCTGGTACTATCAAGCCCTCAAGCAATTTACGAATTCTTCAAATTTTAAAAGAAGTTTTGAGGATATTACTTACGTATGTTTGTTCTGAAAGAACGAAAAATGTCGATAATCCGAACAAAAAAATTCAATACTTTTGAAAGATACGCCTTACTTTCCAGTTAGTAATGTAATTTATTCTGAAGTATAGCGTCAAAAAACTTCCCCAAATACCGTCTAAAAGTATTTTAAATTAATCTTTCTGGTACGAAAGACATATTTTAGTCTTTAGTGTCTATACTATTATATATCATGAAATAGAACTGCAGACGACATAAAAAATACTGAAGTATGATACGAAAATGTTTGAAAAAGCGTATGCTCAAAAAAAAGTCTTGGGCCTTGAATTCGAAGAAAAAATCTTAACCTTTAACTCAGTTGAGCTCAAACGGGTAAAAAATTACGTTCAGCAAGAGACACGGATGAAACATTGTTATGTACTTCAAGCAATGTTCATTCAAGAAGTTGAAAAATAATTCAGTGGATTCTTTGCTAAATTCATGTAAGCGTAGAAACACCAGGTGGCAAAGTGAGTCATGAAGAATATGTTGGTTTCCACTTTTGCCTAGAAGAGACCTTGAAACCCAGTGTGTCATTCATTCAGTGCAGTAAAGTAATTATTAAATGTTTAGTGAATAAAAATTACTTCTTCTTTTAGGAGCTCCATCTATTTTTTGCATCAATAATTATTTTACTCGTTTAGTTGCAGAGTCGGACTAATACCTTGAGTCCAAACTCTCAGCTTTGCCAGATATATTTCAGCTTTGCCTAGTGGACATTACAACCCAATTTATATACCTGATTTGGGCTGACATTGTGAATACGTCAATCATATTAATGAATTTGGCTCCATTACGCTTCACCAGACAGCCTTCGCCCACAGATTCTAATGAGAATTGAACGCACTTCTTCATTTAGAATTTAGTGCTTGATTTTGTACGTATCTACTTACTGATTAGTCGTGCGAAAATAACGGAGTTGTATAGATCTAAGGCCTCTGTGACTGTAGGTTTGACCCTCCAGACATAAGATTGAGGATCAGAAGACGTGAACATGACTTGATCATAGCAAAGGTCCTGAGAACTGCTCACAAATTATGGAGTGCTGCTATTTTCAGGAGTTTTCTGACTAAGTTACGAGTTGATTGCTCTGATTTAGACGATAATCCAGACGTTGCCTGAAAGGGAATGTAGGAGTCACTTCCTATTTCTATTCAAGTGGTAAAAACTTGTGTCAATAAATTGTGGCATTGTGGGAACATTGTGAAGGCCTTCAAAGAAAACGTACGCATCCGAGATCTTCATTTACATACGTAGGAGAAACAGGGAGCAGTGAAGTACATATTCAGCATACTAATGTAAGTATCTTTGATTTATGGACAACATTTATTCTTATCGCTGGTAGCACTGGCTATAGAAAATAACAATTTACACTCATTTTTCCCTGAACATCAATTACATATGTCTAGGTTGTCAAGCGGTGAAATTAGTCCATATAGGCAGCAAACAATTAAGCTAAATTTGCAAAGTATTGAAGCAAGATGTGTACAGATCAGAAGTATATATGATCATGAAGACGGAAAGGAATGACAGTCACTGTCAAAAGATGAAATAAACTCCAATATGAATACGTCAGAGTGTGTCACTAGCCGAACGAAACATGGACATGCCAGAAGGTTAAGAAAGCTGGGATTAAAATCCAATATTAGCAGCCCATCGTTGACAAATGACCCGAGTAAGGCGTTAGCATAAAAACAAAGAGCAACTTCTTTCTGAGCACACGCTTGGCCAAGGCAAAGCAGGTCAACGATATTCCTGAATACTTTCTGTGGAAGCTTTTAACTGCAAATTTGAATCTGTTCTTGATTGAGGCGGCTATAAATGTTCAGAATAATCTTCATTTTGTTTGACATAAAATATTAAAAATGAGCAACAGACAACCTTCAGACTGTGAAAACCTACTTTGGGCATTGTTAGGTCTAAATTGATATCACAAAGCTCGTTTTGTATACAATGAAAAAATAAAGCAATTAGAACTGCGTGTTCTTATGACGTGATGCTTCTTCATGGGTTAATTCCGTTATCAAAAACTGCTCCCATGTTTAAACATGATAGAGCTTGCACCCACACGCCTGACGTGTCCTGAAGTTGTTTCTATGAAACAACAAAACTTTGTTTCAAGATATTACGACCCCCGAGTAATTCGAAGTCAGTCAGATGATCTTTAAAATTTAGTCCACTCAGAAATACAAGTCTTAATTTTATTTTCATCTCATTCATAGTTCATTGAAACGCTTCATTACAGAATGTTTAGTAATTATGTAATACATAATGTTGCACCTCGTCCTTTTCTTCATGATAATTCAGTTTTTATTTTTATTTCCCGACCCATAATTTTATTCTCGTGTGAGTTTGACGTATCTTTGAGCTTAGTTTATGGTTAAACTCAGTTTGGATTGAGAAGGGGATCAAAAACGATTACCATTACTGTGAGAGGTAAGTCACAAGAGAATCCTGAGTATACTTATGCATGTATAAGTACACGAGCAGCAATGCATGTGTTATTTAAATGAGTAACTGTTTAAACTTAAGTCACTCTATCAATGTTGGAGCACAAAAGTGCTATCAAACAAATGCAGTCCGTATTTGTGATGTGAATTAGTGATGAACTACAGCTGAAAGCTCTGTCTTTTTCAATACATCCAGTGCAATTCGATACAACCACTTCAGGTTTCTGAAGAGAGCATGCTCTCATCCAGTAGAGTCATCTTCCGTTCAAATTTGAATTCCACTTTCGTGCAAGGCTTGGAGAAGAAAAATATAAATGGATGCCCGCTTGACGCAGCCACTCAAAGAGCAATCCTATGTTTCCCAGCAATAAGAGAGGCGAGTGGTAAAAACGGCAGGCCCAACACAGAATAAAATGGACAGAAGCTCTGCTATCTGAAAGCAAATACACCGGAGTGCATTTTCCTAATCTAGCTTTTAATCGACTTAGCTGTAAATAAAATGCTGAGAGGAGAGTACTGAGATTCAAATAGAGGGTTTGTATTTTTTTAAATATAGACCATTCATGGGAGTTATTATGAAGATTTTTATACTGTTGCACGAATGACATTTTCGAAAGAAATAGAACAGTAGTGAGGGAATTTTAAAAGAGGCATTTGGCGGTAGTATTAGTGCATCATTATTCTTATTTGTTTTAATTTATTTAAATTACTTACTATCTGAAGAGGCAATTATTTATCGTGTTATATTTTACTGTCATCCACTAGAAAACAATGAAACTACTGTGAGTTACCTTCATAATAAAAGATGCGCGTGATGAAAGTCTCTATTTCTTTTGTAGCTCTATAAGTTGTTAAAACTTATTGCTTGCTGCGAGGTTGAAATATTAACACATGGACAGAGAAAATAACTGTTTACAAGCAAATTGAAAGAACAAAGCAGCTTCACTGAGTCCAACTAATTGAGAGTCTAGAGTAATCTTGATTTTCAAGCAAAAAGGCTCGCCCATCGACAAGCAATGTTTAACGACAGGAGACTACTGACTGCATTTCCAAGACACCAATTTGGGCTGCAAAATATCCTAGCTCACCGTTTTTATAATAGTATCACACTATCAGCAATGCTTACTATTTCGGATCCGACTTAAATTGTACTGCATGATAACCTAAACTTCAATAAATTTGTAAATCCTCAGTACTTTATTGAAAAGGAAACCAGATAATTACGATTAGATGCTCAGTTAAAACTATTAGGTTCTTCCATGAATTCGTTTGTAAGCTCATAAAGAGTATTATTTTAGGTATATCTTTATTATTTACACTATAATCGAGTATTAATAATATCTATGCAACAGTACCTTTCAAGAAATACTTGTTTCCTGCAATTTAATTTTACAGAAAATATGCAATATTATACATATTTGTAAAATTTATCTTACAGACGAAAATCATTGAAAATTTGGAAATGACACATAAAATATGCATTTCCAGAATTGTATTTGCAATGATTAGCTATTCATTTTTAATTATTGCAAATGCAGATCAGAACACAGCGTGAGTTCCTCTTTGTGCTTTCACCACCTGATTCCAATACTGATGACTTAGCTGATCCTAGCTAAGTCATTTCCTCCTGCGTGTGTGGGGAGCTGCACATCGACCGCCTCTTCAGAAGTTAAGATTGATGGAGTAGTAGAGATGCTTGAAAGCAAACTACTCCCCATCCGTCACTCAATGTAATGGGGCAAACTCACTAGCGCACACTGCGTCAACATTACCATCTATCATCTAACTTTATTATTATTCACCTTTGATGAAGGTAAACAAATATTCCAATAGGTGTTTTTAACGTCGAGCAATAAAGTGTTTTCAATGTGCAATGTACATATTCACTAGTTCAGCTGGTTGTTTTTTCCAATCCCCTTGTTTCATAACCACGGTGGAAAGTTGTATAATGTAACCATCATCGTAGTTCAATTATTGCACACACATTCAAATAACCATAAAAAATAAGTATTGTTCTCAATCGATGCTAAATATTGAAATTTTCTACTTTATTGTACTTATTCCTTCACTTCGTGATTAACATTTACCAAAGTAACTCGAATTTGAACTTCATCTGTTCGGACAATGCTTCCACAGTCCGGTTGCAGAAAGTAAAGCTAACAAATTTCTATCAAACATGTGAACCGTTGACTAGGGGGCTTCACAATACTCATGGCTACAAAATTAAACTTTTTTGTGCTCGATAAAATATGTTTTTGCAAACTTAACACACTAGTAATTGATTTCATGTTTTATTCTCATGAAAGTAAAAATGCAACTTTCAGATTTTACCTACATGGTAACTAGGGGTGCATTATCTCGTATTCAACTCGTCACATTACGTCAACACAACATTATTTGAAAGCGTGGCTGTTTGCCTCCTGACTTCTTTTTGTTAAATATGCAGGTGTTGGAGATCTGACGTTTTCAAATACCTTGAATTGCTCTCTAATTTAACTTCATTCCTGGTAATTCGGTGTGTATGGTCAAAATCTCATTAAAACATAATTATGTTTTTATTTAGCTAATTACAGGAAATTAGATGCTAAAAATTTTGGAATAGAAGGCGAACAGAAACTTTACAAATATCCGGATATAAATCCCGAGCAATTCAATATGCATGCTAGTTAGGGTATTTTTCTCTTACGTTCCATGTTAATTAAAACGGTTGGAATAAAAATTCTCGTAATATGCATGCAGGATACGAAGAATGGTTCATGTTTGTCCCATTGTAAGTGGGATTAACATTGAAAAATCTTTAGTATTATCACGGTTGAGCATTCGTTATGTTTCGATCAAGTGTGTGTTTTACTCTGATACTTAAACTGGCAAAAATCCAACGACATTTGTATTAAGTTGGGACTGTATATTTATACATACACATTTATATATATATATATATATATATATATATATATATATATATATATATATATATATATATATATATATATATATATATATACATATATATATATAGATGTACAAAGAGAGAAAGATTTAAAACTGATTTAGTTGCGGCATTAATTCACAGCTTATAATTTTATCAATTCTTGCTATAAAATCAATTATTTTTAAATTATAATTTTGATGTTCACAAGAAAAATGAACGAGACTGGACCGACAGCGGCTAAGAGAAGATCAGAAGGCCAGAGAGCTGCAACTTTAAAGAGAGGCGCAGAGCGTGAGAGGAATATGTTACACAGAGTCTACGCTTCATAAAATCCTCTATAGAAGAGTAACCACGGGTCCTGCTAGTAAAGTATAATTGGCGATGAACGGGAAGGAAGATTGAGAATTTTCTGCCGCTTTAGAGCAGTATTTTAGACTATAATACAATTCAGTTTCTCTCCGACGTCAAACTTCACAACTCCAATTTCATAAATGATGAGTCAAATCTGAAGTTAACTGAAGCATGCTAGGCTTTTGGTGATGTGAAGCATGACAAAGTCAAACACAAATTATGATCCAATATAGCTTAGTAATTGTTATCGTATAATGGCAGCTTCTCTGAAAGGGCTAGTCATTAATATAATGCTAAAAGAGGCCAGTTAATTAAAATGACTAAATGAAGGTCAATCATTCAACAATGTGATCATAAGAACCAAATCTAATAGGGGAGGCATTAAAGGGGGCTTAAAAGAGGATAATAAATTCGAAAAGTGCCTAAGTAACGTGATCATTTCAAATGCTACATAAATAGCGCAAATAGTTTAGACTGATCTTAAAAAATGCAAATTAATTGGAAAAACTCATTCATGGAATTAGAGGTCCATTTCTTGAGTGCAAGCTCATAGAAAGCACTGATGAAACTTTTTATCACTTTGGTGTCGTGGTAGAGAACACACAAAAGAGCAAAGGACAAGTTTTAACTTCTAATTATATATTTACAGTTCCAGTATTCTTGCATAAATTTTTTCCATCTTATAGTCTGTGCATCAAGTAGTAAGTAAGAAGTTTAGTCTGTGTATCAGAGACAAAATTAATATTTCTAACGTAGCAGTTACTAAGTATTAAACTACCACTACATGCAGTATGTACTCGTCCAGCAGTTGCGTTAGGCTTCGTACAGCAGTTGCGTTAGGCCTCGTACAGTAGTTGCGTTAGGCCTCGTACAGCAGTTGCGTTAGGCTTCGTACAGCAGTTGCGTTAGGCTTCGTACAGCAGTTGCGTTAGGCTTCGTACAGCAGTTGCGTTAGGCCTCGTACAGCAGTTGCATTAGGCCTGGTGGAGAGAAGTAACCATCCACATCCCTCTTGCGTAGGCGCTCAGAGGGCATTGCGTGACGTCATGCACAGCGAAGGAGCGAGAAGCATGAGATTGGAAGGGTTGGCGCCGTGAAAAGGGGCTTAAGTGTTTTTTTGAACTAGATGTTGCGGTCCAAATTTAGTCTCAGTTCTATAGAGGCTACCTGGAATATTCTGGACAGAATGTAGAGTTTTGAGAATAAAATTCAATCCAGTCAAGGCTTGTGATGCTTTTTGAAAACGGCTATAAATTCAAATGCTAAACCGGTGTACATGAATAACGAAAAACTTATGACATTCGAATGTATCAATTACAGGCACATGTTTAATGTATTACATTTGATTTCCTAATGCAGTAATTAGTGTCATATTTTGTCGATAGGTATGTGACAGAATTAACGAAATCCTTTATAAGTTGTATTAAATAGTTGTATTTTCAATGCTCTGAAAGGCACTAAATATCATGTAAAACATCAACACATATCAGCTCTACGGTAAATATTTTACATCAAGTCACAGACAAATTTCTGTTCATTAAAAAATTTAAAAAAATAAAAATTTCTGATCATTAAAAATTAAAACGCAAGAGTAAAAATAAAATGTTACCTCGGAAAATGTTCAATGAGCGAAACTTTTTCATTTACTTCTCCATAAACCAAATCTCTTTTTTCCTTTGGTGTGCATTACTGGTCAAATTCAACGAATAAATTGATGATATTTTGCTCCTAAAGCAGATTCCGTGAAAAATGACAGTTGTTGATGATGAGAGTTAACTGATATATTTTTGGAAAGCTGCAAATAAGCCTTTGTTTGCACTTACTCTGAACTGTGGAGCAATGTTTTCCCCTTGAAACTGAATGCTATTTTCAACTGTCATCTCTGTCATCATAAGGTCAAACTCACTGGTGAAAGAATGGAAAAAACAATCTTAAACGCCTCTCTGACCATACAATATAGACAACATCATCCACGCCACAAGAGTTTGGCCAACATTTCGAAGGCTGTCAAACCTCTGCCATCAATTACTTTATTGCTTTGTCACTGATGCGTAGCACGGCATTCATTTAAAACGGATAAAGAAACAATTTTAGTATGAGTGAACTCTAAAATAATATGATGAATGAGAACTAAAATCTTCTATTTTCATACCATAATCTATGGTACTATTTTATTGCAATCTATAGTTAAAACAATGCAAACTGCTTTTCCCTGGTATATATTTCTCTGTTTTTCTGTTTTGAAGCCCATAGACTTGATAAAAATAATGAGTATGAGTATGTAAATTGAAGTCCATTGTGCATTAAAAATTATACTTAGGAAATATGCATATTGAACGAAGAGATATATAATATGAGTTTTGAAATGCAATGGAAGTGATAACAACTGACCTATGACCATACATAAATTATAATTTATTGCTTCAATATAGGTCCTGAAGCCTAAGTGTAATTTTATACCAAAATTATTGACATTCTTCACGAAAGTGCTTGAACAGTTCTTGAAGCATATCTTTCAGCTTTAACCTAGATATTTAATAGTTTGTTCTTTAAAAGGCTGAAAAACTATTAAAGAAGCACTCTTTGATGATGGTTCAAAGTTCATCATTCAATCGTTTGGCTCGAATTTACAAACAGTGTAAATTTCAAAGTAATTCAAACGTCAAAAAATCTTCACGAGATGAAAATGATTCACTACCTCAAACAGAAGTTATGGGAATCGTAAAATTCTTCTGCAAATAATAATATTGAAGAATGCTACTGGGTTGTTGAGTAGCTCAGTGAATTGCTTAATTATTTAATGAAAATTTTCAAACACAGAATACAATTTCAAATTACTTTACAGCAACCGCTGCCTGTTCTTCATTGCAAATAAAAAGGTCTTCTTTCTTGTTCGTGTGCTAACTTTTAGCAATCTTCCAAGACTTTCAAAAAGTTGTGTACGCTATTTTGTAGCGATGGTCAATTGAGTTTCAAACCCCAAAATAAAGTTAGCACAATTTTTGTGGCAGAGAAAAATATCAACGGAGAGTGCAGAATTAGCTAGCTTTGGCCCACAGATACTATACTGAAAGATGACAGACGAAATATTTTCTTGACAATTTTTCCAGTAACATCAGTCTTAGAAAAATTGAGGGAGAGTCGAAGAATTAAAAGCTGCAACAGTCAACCTAAGACTTTCCAAAATAATTGTGTTTTAGTTTTAATGTCCATCTAACTCTACAGTGATACTATTGCGTTAGCGAAACGTAAATGCATGCCTATAACTGGTAAGATTTTCTATGTTTTCAGAGATTTTAACATGTTTCTAAGATGTAATAGTTGTGTAGGTTCTGAAACAACGCTAGATAGTATGTATGTATGAAAATTTCGTGTAGTCTACAACAAATGGACACACATTTGTGAATATTTCAAGGAATGATTATGGGATTCGCTTAGATGTCTTGCAAAAATTGATCAGGTAACTCAGTAAAATTAAGCGCAACTGTGCGCAAAAAAGTTATGTACATGTGGGCATGAACTCATTCCCATTCTATAACGCTCTGCTGCGAAGACAAAATAACAAAGGAACTTAGGATATACAGAGTAAATATGACGAAGACATCCTCACATACTGTAATGACTAACACTGTCAATCTTGAAATCGTAATTTGGATTCGCCACTGTTATTGTACGTGAGGGTGATCGTTTAACCTTTATTTAATGTTTGATTTGTATGTTCATAACAATTTAGTGCAAAATGTTATAATAATCCAAGAGGACAAGGTAAATTTCAACGTTTCACAAAATAAAATAGCCATTGCGTACATATCATTTTGTCAAATTTTTTTTTATGCTATTCTACTAATATATTTTAAGATAAATTTGCTGGATATAGAATGCCGTATATGTCATTCATGTCTTTTTAAATCCAATTTGTCATCGTAATGTCAATGAAATTCATCTGTAAATTTTTCCTCAAAATTTATATAGACTCACGATACATATCATTTTGCTTCTATTACGTATAAATCATATCCCTTGTGGCAAAATTTTAAACTTCGTTTCACATCTCCGCTCAAAAATAAAACAACTTCCCAAGAAACATACCATGTGTATTCCTGGATCGTTTCTTATGTTTTTTTGTCAGTTTTGCACACAGTGGTAACTTCTTTAAAAATGTTTGCTACTAACACGTGCCAGTCTCTGCTGACTTTCCGACAGCAACGAACTCCCATGAAATAGAGCCAAGATTCTAATCAGCGCTAAACAGCTCTTATGACAGTCATAATCTTGGACCCTCCATCGAGAGCAAGACCTCATCTCCTTCCTCTGTCTCTGCCATGTTGTCATCCACAAGACTTAATGAGAAGTCTACTAACACGTCAGCTTCACAAGCGGTGCTTTCAGAGTTATTAATTTTAGTGACCCGCTGAAATGTCTTGGACCAAGTCATTCTCATAGCCCACATCAAATTTACATGCTTTCATAGTTAGGGCGCACGGTTAGTTTGATGTTTATAACTTAGTTTGTTGGTGGACATTTGGCTTCTGTCTTCATCACGCCCGCTGCATGTAATTTTCATTTTTACATTTTTCAAAAAAAAACATTAACTGGAATTATTTTTAATGCTTACTCAAATATATTTTTCATCCAACTGAGCTTTGAGGAATTCATTATAGGTGAAGGGATGATATTAAAAGAGTTTTGATTCTGAAAATATGTGCAAACACACTCAATTAGAACTCAAAACTCGATGCTCATAAACTAATTTTAGCAAATTATTCGTAATAATGTGGAAGCCTTGGCCAACTAATCCATTAACATTCGTTCAAGAGGATTAAAGTACGGATGAGCTTCTGTTCTGAGATTTCTAGGTTAAATCCCAAACACTTTTTACCACTAGAAGTGAACGCTTGTGATAATCCTTATTTCACGGAAGATATTGAGAGAGCTCTTTCTCATTGATTATGATACCTATATAAATGAATGAAACTAATGATTTAATGGGAAATTGTTTTCAAAAATACTAAATGTAAATGTCAGACCTGAGCAAAATTAACAGATGATTTGCGGTACATTTTTACTGATCATTAAACAGTGCTCTACGCAGTTGCAATTCGGCTTTTCTGAAACATGGAAATTTGATAACTTGGCCAATTAATAGCGTCAGGTATGACAGGCACAAATGTGATCTGCTGTCAGAGCCACCGAATTCCTGGGACAGATTAGTCCAAATTGCGTACATGCGCTTGTAGCAAAGCACCAGGAAGTTTTGCAGCAATAGATTTGAATAAACGCTACTGTACTGTACAATTCCTTCATTCGAAAATTTTATTTTTCATTCTCGTATTAATAAAAATTAAAATTCAATTCAAAAATATTGACTATCAGTGAATTGAATCAGCGGGCGAGACATATTTTTCTTCGTTCGCAATCATTTAAAATCATACCTTCTGTAACATCACATATAGCTATTTTCTGTCATCAGCCTGTATATTTTAGTTCAAAATAAATGGACAATACTTGTGCATAAGTGGATCGAAGACCGCTAGAGTGAAGTGCGCAACTTTGGATAAGAGTTCGCATGAAATATTGAATGGTGCCATGAAGCCCACTTTGACCAATGGAATAAAAGTGGATCGTGACTCTTGTGTAGTTCACACTAAAGAATTGTGCCCTGGATGTTTCGTTGTGTTTTGTTTTCTTTGGGCTATTATTTAAGTACATCGAAATTTAACGAATAAGATTAATGCTAAGAGTCTTACTGCTTTACTCAAAAGCTTTCAGGAGGTCCAATTATTTTCGTGTTCTATACTGCTTCCATTTCTCTGTTTCAACTAGAAAAATGTTACTTTTATTCTAGAAAATAATGCCTTGGGGTCGAGATCTTGGGTACTAAAGACTGGCGTGAAAAGCCTTATCAAAAACAAAAGTTATGATGTGGTATTTAATTATTAAAAGGCTTATGATAAAAATTGATCCATGAATGTTAGATATGTGTTCTTAAATTGTGCTCACATAACTATACATTGAATAACAATAAACATATTCCATTATATTGGGTCTTGAACTATTGTTCCGCATAAGAATGGTCACCATGTTTTAAAATTAAATTTCTGTTTTTTTAGACTCTTACTTCGATAATTGAAAAAAGCAATGGAAATTAGGAAATAAAAAATCGTAAACAGGAATCATGATTAATAACACAGCTGCATAATATTTTAAATTTTGATCCTATTAAGAAAACATCAAATACTTTTCCTTTTTCATTGTGTTAGTACTAAACCACAAAAAATGGAGACAGATAATACCGTTATTTGTAGTATTTAGAAGCGACTTTACGATAAAATGGTATTTAAATTATTTGTCTCAAGATCAGTTTTCTTAACATGCACCGTGGATTTAAAAAAAATTATTTTCGTTTCAAACAGTTTTAAAAAATTATTTTCGCATTCAAGGTTAGACGTTTGTTCGATAAGGCTTTCGCGATGACGTGATGGATGAAAATCACAGGCACCATTTTATTTGTCATTTTTTCTAAGGCTTATGAATTTGTCACCCTAATTGAACACATACCCAACTTACCATGCTGTCAGCTTACTGACATGGACTGTCTCAAATAAATTTTATCACTGAGTTACCTAACGACGTGCTTTTTTAATTAAGATTTTTAAGTTTATTCGTCATTTTGACCATATATACCTGTACGTCGATTAAAAACCTTAATTTTATCTCACTTCAAAACATAGCAGTACCCATACTTCTACCATCATTTTGGTTAGTGAGTAGACCATGAATCTGATCTTGGGTACAAAAGATCCTCTTTGTATTGAAATGAGAAGATTGTCTATTCCCAGCTGTATTTGCAAGTGCTGCTCTTCACAAATGTACTCAAATGACGAAACACTGTGCAAAAAGTTGAAGTGGATTAAGCAGTTCTCAGAGACTGGTCAAAAATGCACGCTTTTGCTCAATGATCAACATATAAACGCTGATTAATTGAGAATATGAGTTCCAATTAGTATTTCTGTTTTTCTTTAGCATATCCTGCTCATATGAATACATGAAGCGAAACCTATCAATGGTGTTCGTAGCACATACTTAATGCAAATATAAAAGAACTGATGCAAATATATTTCCTTAATAGGTAACTATTTTCAAAATTCATAGTAAATACCATTGTTTTTTATTTTTGACAATCGTTCCTGAATAATTTTTGAAAGGAATCAAACTGTTTTCGAGAGCTATAGAATAATTGTTTTCAGATACTTTCATTTGAATTTCATTCAGGGTTTAGACTTCAAAATTGCAAAAAAACAAGAAAAAGTTGTAACATCAGTACCTTCATTAAAGGATTTGTTCTTTCCTCAAACACAGCGAAAAACCGATTGCTGAGTTAGCAAAGAAGAGCAAATACTCGAGTTTCGACATGAGGTTCTGGAGTTCATCGGAAAAATATCCGAACGGTTATTGGTTTTTAATATCCAAAAAGAATTTTAAAATGACTTGTGCGTGACAAAAAGAGACACTATATATCGAAGACTGAGCACTTAATGTGATCGAAAAGTTGAAGAAAATGAGACAGTAGTTTTCAATTATTGAATTAAACTATCGAGAAGGGAATCTGGATTTTCCCCGAATGGAAAAGTGGCAGCCAAGTATTAGTTTCTGATAACGGACTTCCTGAAAGTTCTCTGAAACCAGCTGAATCTGCGCGTGTTCAAGCTTGTCTAAAATTTATCTGAAAGCTTTTGATTGGTAAATTGATTGAAATTTCAATAGGAAATCTCAGTCAATTCTAAGAAATAAGAATATAAGAATAAGAACAATTAGAAATAATAATATAAGAATAAGAAATCTCTTATTCTTATTTGTCTTATTGAAGACAAATCCTAGCGTCTTTTCACATGAGATTAAAGTAGGCAATTACTGACAAGGCTAAATTTTCTAAGTATTATTAATGGCAGCATCTTCATGCATGTTCGCCCTTCAAAACGAATAGCCTCATTGTTATCACTATCATAAACCTAAGCCTAATTTTAATGAATTTAAACCCTTTTAGAAACTAAAGCCAAGTTTAACGTTGAGGTGGAGTAAAAAAGCCAGCCTCGTCACATCACCCTACACTCTTTGATCAGCAGCTACAGTCAGTCAGATTAGAAATTTGTGCATCGATCGAGTTGGCAATTTAGGGCTGGGGATGTCCTCATTTACATGGTGATTGCAACCAAAATGAACATAGAACAGAAGGCCTCAAAGCCTCATGATGAGTTGCCAGCTTTTAAAATTCCCAATCAACTCAGGCAGCCTGATACTCACTGCGCTTCCATTAGTCTTATGACGACAGCTTCCTCTCTTTGGATTCATGATCATGTGAAGTTTAAATTCCTATTCTTGATTACCATTACAAATATTTTTTTCTACTTAGCAGTCAGTGCATGAATATGAAAATCAATGTGTATTTTTTGTAGATCTGCTTACGATGAGTTCCTCACACAGATAGTTCAAAACAATGATTGATGGTCTAAATTTTTATGACCTATCATATCCAACGTCGTTGTAAATTTGGGTATGATGAAAATGTTGTGGAGTGATCGTATTTCTGATCTCAGTCCATAAAAAGATAGCAGGGAAATCATTCACCACATGAGAACTGTACACCCCGCATGCTTCTTCTGCCAAGTTTCAAACGCGAATATTGGAGCATGTATTTCCAGGTTCTGCGCAGGTTGTACCTATAATACATTGTTGTCCATTCTCTCTTACCGTTTAAGTCTTTGTACCACCTTTGCGATGTTTAGTACTTCATAAGTGTGCAAATTGTATTTTATGATTGTCATGCTTTGAGTAAATTTGTCTAAGTAATAGTCAAAAGTTGTATTATTCAAATACACAAGTTTTATTGGAAAGGAGGCTCTTTACAAATGATTCATTTTTGTTTTCACTATATGCTGTATCCTATGACTATGTGTATGGATACATCACATGATGATTTAGATGATACATGTTTAATGCGACAAATGAGCGCCCAATTCACAGCAAAGATCGGTTTCATGTACCGGTAAACAATTTACTCAACACAACCAAATGATAAACGCTTTTAGGTCCTACGTTTCTACGTTATAACCGTTAAACCAAAAGAATAGTAAAAGAACTGAGAAGTATTTCCGTCTTCAAGTAATTTCCTGTTCCCTGGAAATGACTTAACTGCTTCACAAATGAAGTACCTGGGCAGAGTTTATTATTATGATGAGAAATACTGCCAGCTTTGAAGAAACGAATGGAGAGGAAATTACCACGGAATGACTCTGAGACAGGAGCAAATGAGAATATGGAGCAGCTCATCATTTAATTTATATTCAACAAGTACTGCCCCGAGACGTTGACCCTCCAGGTCAAACTAGTCACAGCTTACCTTCCGATACCAGATTCCTATAAACAATTCAACTCCAGGTTCATGCCTTTTAAATTAGAACAATCTGAACACAAAAACCATCCGTATAGCGAATAATGCCATATAATAAAAACTAAAACGTTGTTTCAATGTTCTCTGTTAATGATATCGATATACCGTCCAGAAAACTATCTGCTAGCACCTAAACTGAACGACCCTCGATTCCATTGAAAAATTCATTTTTGCCTGTAAGCTCATATGTAAACAGATTTCTGTCATTGAGTTACTCTAAAGTATTTTCAGACAAAACATCACTTAAATGGAATTCCAACAATAAAAAACTACGCATGAAAAATATTAAATCTTCAGCACAACGTAACTTGTAGCAAAGTTAAGAGCCTACCAAATACCATAGAATGCCGTGTTGCTTTCTGTGCCGTGAGCTTTCTTCTGCGTTCATACTTTTGTAGTAAAGTACGACTGAATATCGAAAAAAATCCTCTCAGCTCTCTGAAATGCGTCGACTCCTACAAAATTCTTCAGTCGAAGAAAAGTCCAAAGTTCTACGATGGGGCAAACTCTTATACTGCTGTAATTAAAAGTAAGGCAATGGTTGAGCCTAACATTGGAGGCAAGGTCATGAGCCATTTCAGTGAAAGGCTGTGGTCATCAAAACCTCTGAATCCATCCCCTCCACTCAGCTGATCTTTGTTCCCATGTGTCGCTGAGCTGGAAAAACATTTTGACCTCTAGAAAGTTGAGTATATATTTTGGATACCATGAAAGTATATGCAGCTAGCCACAAAATAAGAAAAGTTATGGTAGCCACAAATAAATCCATACTACACTCATGCGTCGAACAACAGTACGTTTTATATTTTATACATTACAACATAATTAAAAAGTGTATTGTATTCCTTGCAAGAAAATCATTTTCTGGTGCTCACCTAAGAAGTGGAAAAATAGCTAGACTTCTGCCCATTATCATGGTTTGGCTACTCTGCTGAAGCTGTGTAAATTTGTACGGATAGTCGATGAGTTCTGCAATAATAAGAAATACTATTCTATGCTCGAACGGGCTTTGCTCATAGATTGGTGGTCCAGCAAACTTTTTCCAAGGTCATTCGAAACTTCTGTGCACACTATTCCACACACACGTATGCTCAAATAATCTTTATTTGATTGTTTATAACAATTTTTACGTACACCTACAACACACCGAATTTGTATGTCTGTTTCTGATGTAAAGGGTGACAAAAAAGTTTTTGAAAAAGTAAAAGATATCTGCACTTGTACAGAAAACAAAAGTTATCAAATAGGCCATTGGTCGACATTATTTACATGTTTACTTCAATAGAAGTCGAGCGAGAATATAATGCCCCGAACGTCAATCAACATTAATGTAAGATTTCAATGAGTTCCGAAGACGAACTTTGTTGCTGTTCACGTTTTCAATTTTAAATAATTAATTTTCTTAGGATTTATTGATGTATGTATTGCGTTCATGAGCGTTTCAAACTGTTATTAGGTTTGCATCTACTGTAATTTCTCACAGTTGCCTTTTTTGTTGAAAAATGCGTCGCTTTGAAGAGAAAAATTTAAAAAAGGTTCATATGGCAATTACACCAACGAATACTTTTCGTTGCAGAGATAATGAAAAAAAATAGCTGGCGAACATTGCTTTCTTTTCGAAATCAATGTTGTATCATACCATTACTTGGACAACCGTCGTTAATGTGACAACAGGGAGAGTAATATTCGAGAAAAAGTGCAATCTAAATTTTAAAGGGAATCATTTCGAGGGTATCCGTATCTTACTTCAGGCGAAAAAATTGTTCCTGCTTTCTGAATCTTGATGCCCATTACACAATTTATGAAGAACTTGAACTCTTTCGTAGAAAGAAACATTGTTAATACAAGCTTTTCCCTTGTTTTTATTAAAAAATACTCGTAATAATGACGGACTTCATAAAATTTACCGGGATACGATATGCCTTCCAGTTCAGTATTCTCCTGTGTGAATTCTAGGTTGATATAAGAATATATATGAAGCCTCTGAGTCAACATATGCTTACCCGCAGTTGTATGAATGTAAGTAAACCATAATGAACTATGTAGGGCTCATCAAGCGTCTTCATAAATGTGACTTTACTTTATTCAGTACAGTAGCTTTGAAACGGACTACGTCTGTACAATTTTTTTCTTATGCAGCCATGATTCAGTGAACAGATATGATACAGTGAAATTACATCTCGCTCATACGTTCATCAATGCAGCTTTAAAAGCCAGCGGTGCTCCTAATTAGTCATGCCTTGCCAGCTAATGAGTAATATAGACCTCCCATAAAAAGCTTAACAAGGTTGGGCTAAATATACATTAGGAAATGACCGAGAGTAAACTGAGCGCTCAAGAGTTATACAGCAAACACGAATTATCTTCCATGTGCTTGGTGTGCATGACCTAAAATGTGCTGAATGTTTTGTTTCATAGCAGAACGTAAGATATTTTAAAGCCTGGAGCAGGATATTACGAAATTGTATAGAAAATTGCTTGAGATCCACAGTTGGAATGCGAATTCGAGTGTGATTAATGTCAGTATCGAGGAAAACATGTTTTGAGAACAAGAGATAATTAATTTCCAGTAATATTTTCGACCATTGTCAATTGCCTCCTTGGCAGCCTTTCAACTATGAACAAATTTCATTTATGGTTTAGAATTGGGAAGTTTGGTTTCAGTTATATACAATCATAAATTCGTTTCCCATGTGAGAGTAGGAATAAACAGTGAGCAGTGTTAAAGCCATTGAATTCAATTTTCACTTTTAGCGTTCTTTTGGATACAATGTGAAAGAATATATTTGATTTAATGTTTATTTTGCCGGTTGAATAAAGGCTGCTGTCCGGTGGAATATAACAGCCGATACAATAAAGGCTATTCTAGAATCAATTCACTTCAAGCTGTAACGAAATTTTGATGAACACACACATGTCTCAATAAACATTGATAGATTTTTCAGGAGGCTTGGATGAACTTTTTGTTTCATAGCCCGCGTATTGTTTAGTTTACTAAAATTTAATACTGTTCAAAGGGAAGAAATAAGCTCTATTTTTCATTCATCCAGTAATTACGTATGAAAAAAATAGTTTTGAATGAATGATTTAATTTGTTATTCAAAAAGTGTGTTAGAATAGTAACTTCACATTTCACGTGATATCAAGGCATTTAAAACATTCGAAATAGATCAGGCATGTAATATTTACAAGTGAATTTCAATAGTTTGGAAAACGTTAAAAGTTAAAAATTTATTAACAGAATTACGTTGTTAGATATTGCCATGTTTCCCAGTTTGCCCGGTGGGATTAACGAATCATGAAAGAAACCATAGATTATTCAAAGTTTCAAAGCAGATATGAAAAGTCTGTGTTAGGTTCTTTAAGTACTTCTCTACACAAACGAAACATAATTTATAATACATTTCATTAAATCTCATGATAATAATCTTGTGAGAAATTTTTCAATAACTTACGTCTGGACGTACGCGTGAATCCAACAAATATGAGAGGCCCGACTACATTGTCATTTAATTATACTCTGGACTTAAATACATGAAGGTCAATTTGGTGAAGAGAGAGGTAGGATGTATCAATTTATTGGTACGCATTGCGCCTAGGAAACATAACTTTTTTTCCAGTTTTTGGTTGCATGAGTAGAAGAAAAAGTAATAAATGGAAATATGTAGATAAAATTATTTTATTCATGTGGAATTAAATTTTAAGAAGTATTTACTGATGCTATCAATTTAGGGTCTGAGAAAACTAATGAAACTCAAAAAGATTGTTTCAGGAACGTTATAAATGATAGAGGAATTTTTATCCTTAAAAATTACCTAAACACATCTATTATTAATAGATGAATATGAAAACATGCATTAGTGTTCTCACAAGTATGATCTGCACTCTGACCTATAGTGTGTAATCACCTTGATTCAATTATCCAATGCTTTTTTCGAACACATCGAAAATTGGCCTGCATTTATCTCTCTACTACTCCAGTTGATTCCACTAACAATGAAAATTATAAATGCTTGTTAGTGAAAATATATCTTCAAATAAAATTAACATATATAGTCCCATTTTTTTAAGTTGTGTGATCTGAAAGTAGATGAAAAGGTTTTCTCTGGAGACATTCAATGAAACTATTTTCATTTACGCGGCTATTTCTGAATGGCAATTTAATAACAACTCAAAGTTAAAAAACCTTTGAAGAATATTTGCGGAACATGCAGTACCCTGTCTAAAAGCTGAATTTTATTTGATTCTGGTAATGTTTTTTATTGCACCGTGATGGATGGACGTCGGAGTGAAACTTTCTGTTGCTAGAAAGGTTTGTAAATAGGAAAATTTCTATGAGAATTTATATAACACATCTTCACGTTATGACGTCTTTGCATCGTCTACTGATGCAAATATCTGAATGTTAGTTTTACGTTTCACTTCTTTGAATTAAATTTTACAATAGTTTAGTATCTCAACTTCAAAATCCAGTTGTGGCAAATTCTGATGCTATTCTTTTGAATCACTCGGATGATAAATCACAGGAAAAATTATTTCTATAACAGAAGCTTTTAGTTCTCCCGTCACTAACAATGATCAAATGACGAAGTAGTCAGTAAAATATTAATTTACATAAATCCTTTTCTTCTTGATATAATGCCACATACCATCATCATCACAATTCAATTCACATTCTTAATGTTAAATATTTTTAAAATATTTTGAAGCCCATGCGTTATTCCAAGAATAAAATATCGGACTCATATGATCACAGTTTTTTGAGAAGAGCTCCGACGTTTACGTGGTTGTGTTACGCATGTGCGTAGCAGAAACTTGACATGTGTAGACAAACAGCTTCATTTAGATATTGTTGCTAAGACTGCGAGTTCACAAGTAGAAAAATAGTCAGCTAACCAACGAATGAAATGACGAATTCGTCGTTGTGTTCGATAATGGAGATAAGGAAAAATGTTTTGAGTTCATTTACAGACATTTTCGGGAAAAAATATGAGCCTCCTCTCAAATGTAAATTCCAGAACGAAGATTATTTATATTCGGAGAAACCTATGTCTCCAATTATTTTAAATTTTTTTTAAATAGTAAACGAATACAATAAGTTCACTCTTAGAAAGCATGAGCCTCCTTGAGTGGGCATTTATTCAGGAATCGTTAGTGTCAAATAAGGATTGTCTCTTCCCACACATGAGCTTTAACAAAATGAAGATTTAATTTTCCTCATGAATTATTTTACTCTTGCTCTGTGTGAGTCTTATTATGCGAATTCCATAATAAAAACTTCTTGAGCATATTACTCGATGAGAAAAGAATAAACCTTAGTTATTGTTTATTCAAGGAGATTAATTTCCAGTTCTTTTCCAACGGAAAGTCTGTTGCATTAATGAGAGGGGTTTAGAGTGGCTGAGAGCCTCTCTTTTCAACGAGTATGACCTGAGGAATCTCCGTAATAAATTGAAATTACGAATTATAAACTTTAAGCGGAGCTAAGATTCTCTAATTAAAGCAGTCTCAGTGATGTGTATCATAAGCCCAACAGGCGCCCGCTAATTGGAATAATTTACTGAGGCCATATTTATAGGGTGACCTAATGTATGAATTTGAATTTGCAACAGTCGTCTGCAGGTGCAAACATTTATTTCCTGCATTAAAAGTCAGAAAGGTTGGAGACTTCCATTATTTTGAAGTTTCGGTTGCTTGCCTATCGTAACTTCTGAAGTATTTAGTAGTTTCAAATTGCCCTAACAACAATACATCAATTTAGACTAAATTTGTATCTATTAAATTCATGAATAGCGCATAGATTTCCGAACTTCGTAAAATGTTCATCTATTCATCACTGAAATTTCGTTGAAACAACTAGTTGTTAAACTTCATGGAAAGTTTTTCACACGTATTTTTAAAGAAAAATGCAAATTATTCAATTATGTGTTGGATCTCTTTTTCTAAACTACAAGAAAAGATGACATCATAATATCAATTGTTGATAATCACACGTATTGTAAATGATTCAACTAAGTAACATTTTCAGCTCAGTAAAATATTCTTAGAACTCGTCAACAAATAATTCTAAATAATTCTATCATCAAGACTATATTATAAAACGCCAGGTGTCTACTTACATAACTAAATTTATATTTTTTGTGCGTAATTTCTCCTATGTTATTACAAAAGGAATCTACCTTAAATACTGGTAGTTATAACCGTAGACTTCCAGGTATATAGATTCTTAAACGCTGGAGTTAAAACCGTAGACTCTCTGATTAGGTCTGAGAATCTGTTGCTTTAAGTTTTTCCTGCAAATGCATGATATTAAGACCCGTATTTTCAACGGGCATACACACTAGCTAGGTAATAATACACAGTTTGTTGCTTGCTTGATTGTTTGTTTGCTTGCTTGCTCACTTGTTTGCTTGGTCTATCTTTCTGCCACGCTCTCAAGGAATTAGATAAGAGAAAATATAGTAGTCTATAAATGTATTATAAGCATTGTATTGGAGATACCAAAAGCACATCCTTCAATGTGGAAACTCCTTTGCAAAGCCTGCATCCACTGGGAAATCATACGAAAAAGTCTAGTAAAAACACGTGAATTTTCACGTGTGGGTCTACTAGTCTTTATAATAATTTCAAATTTAGCAAATCTAAATCGTAGAATTTCAACGGGAACTGTCTAGTCTATATATATATATATATATATATATATATATATATATATATATATATATATATATATATATATAAATTTATAATAGAATATGTATCTTCATCTCTCTCTCTCTCTCCTTGTATCTGTGTGTGACCGTCCCATTACTTCTTATCTATTACTGAAGAAAAATTATTGAACTAAAATCAGAACGGGTATGCATGTATTACAAGGATTGCATTGTGGATACCAACGGCGCCCTATCACTATAAAATACTCAGTTTTTTCCGTTATTAGTTTTCTTCTCTTACACAGCCATGTTATCAGTGGATAAAATACAGAATGGAAGTTCTGTATCTATTCATGAAAAATATTCAGAATCTGATGGTACCACGGGTAAAAGTGTAAAATATATTTATTTCATAGATCCTTGATTTTGTCACTTTTAAATCAAGGAATTTAACGGGTGCTATCAGGGCCATGTTATCGATGGATAAGATGCAGAATGAAAGTCTGTATACATTAAAGACACGTATTTATTTAAAATACAATAATTCGTCGTAAATCCTTCATGCTTTATCTTTATAATGATTTCAAATTTGTCAAATCTAAATCGTGGAATTTCCACGGAAACTGGCTAGTTTCATAATAATTCAAGGATCAAATGAATGTGCCACTGTTGAGAAATAACAATCTAAGAAAAATTGAAACTACCAAATCTTGATATCGATAGTCTGATGAATTGTAAATGCCAAAAGTGTCATGTTCTTCGGGGACTCGTACAATAAATTCATAGTTAAAATATAGATTTTTATTCCAAATTAATACTTTATGAGGCTCTGGTTAACTGACGCCCAGTATATACTACATGTTTAGTGATAGTAGTTCAAGTTAGACTTGAAATTGGGCTCTTCCGTACACAGCATCGATCACAACCTCGCTCAGAATAATTACTGCAAACCTACTGACCATAGAGTGCCCTCCAACTCTGTAATTTATTACCCTTATCTAAGCTCACCGGTCAAGTGTAGAGCTTCCATTAGCAAGCAGACCCCTCTCTGATATTGTGGGCTCGATGGTCTGCTCCCTCAGGTCGTCAATTATTAGAGATAAATGCTGAGCGTAGGACACTGTATGCATCAGGCTGTATCCTGTATACGGATTAAGAGACAACGCCGGACTTCCGTAATCCGATGTCAAAATATCTTTTAGGTTTATATTGTTATAGGATTTTAGATTTCACCCCTTTACTTAGGTACACCCTGTGCCAAACTCTCTCTCAAACCTTTCCTATTGGCACCGACCGACCGACCGATGTCAAAAGAGTATTCGGAAGCTCACTGTCGGTTTCTGCTGGCATTTTAATGCGTCATAATATTGACCCGACACGACTGAAAATTTCGAATAAGGAACTTTCTTCGGTCATGTGTAGAATTTCCTCGTATGTTTAATATCTATTGTCTCTGACTTGTTCATCAAATAACTAAACTTGGAGATGAAATGATAATGTCGTTTAAGGTAAATAGAATTTAGGTATGAAAAACCTTAAATATGCGATGCACACTCACAACGTTACCTATAAATTTACGTAGAACCACGAAATACTTTTTTACAACTGTGTCATAATAATATTAATTTGTGGTAAAATAATAACTTGTGAAAGATTTCGATTCTGTAATATTCAAAATCTGTTGTCCATTTCTATTAAGTTTGCTTGAAAACTAAAACTCCCAATAAGCATAGTTGAAATTGTAAATTGTTTTGTTAAAAAGATTAACAACTATTTTCCAACATGAATCGCCATCTAAAACGTTATTGTACTTAAGATGACCATTTTAGACTAAGCTAAAGTTTTTCAATTTTCATTTATATGTATTATTGGAAAGCAAACTTGCTGCAATTTTCACTACTATAATAAAAACGTTGATTGAAGACTTCCTGACCCTGAAGAAGTGTTTCTTTCTACACAAATTATGTACATGAAATAGAGAAGAGTTCCGTCGCACATAATAATTGTTTTTCTTTCTCAGAAGTAACTAGACATCCCATAAACTGGACCACGAATTGTTGCATCTAATTTAAATTATTCCTTTTCTCATATCTTTGCATGATTGATACATCATAAAAGAGAACACCTCGATTCAAGCTACAATTAGAGTTGTCCGCTTATGAATTTCTAAATCAAATACATAAAAACTAGACTGTAGTGAATTTAATGTTAAAATGAACCGTGCTTGGTTTCGGTTTTAACATTTTTTGATGTTTTTCGTTGATTTTGAACCACTTCATTTAAGTGCAAAATAAGTTTGTTAACATTCATTGACTCAGTTGATCTGAAATTTTCGGAATTAATTCACATCCAGTTTTTGTCTGCCATCAATGACAATGATAATCACTGCTCCCGTATAATCTGGTAATTTCTTGCTTTTATGTTCATCAGTGAATTATAAAGCATTTTCAATTTTAATCATTTAGCGTTTATGTTAAATGTGCAGTCAAATAATTCTTAAATGGTTACACCACAACATGAACTGAAGCAGCAATCATTATTTGTTCTCGTCCACGTGTGATAAACTCAACTGTACAGAATATGTGCACGGCAAAATTGAAAGATGCACAGGTAATGTTCATTCAAGTCTCCCAATAGTCCAATAGTAGTCAAATGAAGCACCGTAAAACTGTTTTACAAACGCCTTCAGATCATAGATAGATCTATGAAGAACGAAAAAAAAGTATCATCAAGACTTTTGAGGATCATAACTGATACTCGTCTACGGAATTACAAGCTACAGTGCGGAAACTGTGTTTTGTAACTGTATTGAATAGCCACCAAGTATTGAATAAAACTGGTTTGTTTTCTTTTATCAGTTTTGTAGCACCCAACTGCGAATTGTGTGGTACAGCATTAATAACGTTTGTAGAAGTTTAATTTTGATATGTTCATGATTTTCGTACCACATGGTTCGATGTGCCAGCCTCTGCTCTGCAAGACGCTATAATTTCATGAGAAAGTAAAGGATTTCTATGAAGAATATCGAATGCTGACTTCATGAATTTCATCTACATTATTCATTATATTTATGTGCAATGAGTTATGAGTTTAATTATAATTATGCTCAATGAGCTATGATTTTCATCATCACTATATTCAATATTATCACACTTGAGCACTGTACTGTAAACTTCAAACTTGTACATTCACGACACTTCTGACTTGTAAAGTTTTTCTTTTATTGAAGCCCACTTCTTTTCTGGCTCCTTTCTTTATGCGATGATTTAAGAAAAAAATTATTCTAAACAGAGTTAATCATGACTAGAGAAAAAACTCCGGGAATCGAAGACAGATTTGAATGTAGAACACGATTTTTACAAAAATTATTAATCTTACACGTCATCATATCTGATGATTGAATGGTTAGACATTGTCTCAAAAATATCATTTAGGTTTATATTGTTATAGGATTTTAGATTTAGATTCACTGTGATTAATTTATAATCAATAGAATTTTTCCTAATTCCCAGATGAGACAAAAGTCTCAAAAAGTTTATTTTGCTCTATTTCTTAAGGAATATAAACGGAAGTTTTCCTAAAGATCGGCAGATTACGCTTCAATTTCCCAGAAGCCGTTTTGTTAACCGGAGAATTCAGGGTTTCACGTTTTGCTTCTTTTAATTTTCAAGTTTGGAAGTTTTGTTAAAGAACTGCATTAAATACATGTTTACCTTGCTACTTAGAATATCGCTATATTTAGAGAAAAAGTCACATTTTTCAGCAGCGTAAATAAAATTCCAGTTCTAATTTTGAAAAAAACTTTTTTGTGTCGGTGGAATTAGGTAAATAGAATCGAACTTCTTTTATTTTGTTTATGTTGAATGGTGGTTCATTCACTTGTGTTTATTGGGATAAATAATTATTTATTTATTTGATGATCATTAGGTAATAAAACCAACTGGTAGGGATCTCTATACAGTCGAATTAATTAATCTAATAAGTCAGTTATTCTAAGACATTAATTCTTTATATCAGCTCAACAACATAACAAAGCTCAGCTCAATATCATTGGATGAATTGCTGATGACATTAAAAGAAAGGGAAAGTCTCGACGACGATTTTCCAATGAAATTTTCTTCACGAGCACATACTCATACCATGACCAGCCTCATGTCAAACATGATTGCAGCTCTAAGTATAAAAAGACCACGGACTTCACTAGGTAATCTTGGAGTTGGGCAATCCATCATAACTCAATCAAGAAGCCAGTTCGAGGCTATGCCGATGTTTGCAAAGATCGATGTCGAAATGCTCAGAAAACTTTAGTTTAATCCAGTAAAACTGAGAAAACTGTCTTGAGATTCATGAAGACCAGATTCTTCAAATTCAAAGAGTCTGCCTTGACAAATTGTTAACATAAAAATAGGTTTGTTTGTTTTGAATTCCAAATATTTGAAAGCCTGTGATGTAAGCCTTGTGGCTTACAAGGTCAAATTAGGTTAGGAAATGTTACCCCATTTTCTACGTATTACATATTTCGCTTATCGTACTCATAGTTACCTGAGCCTACATTACAATATGTTCAAATTCTACAAAGTACGGTAGTAGAACAATAATTGTGAACGAGTTTCCGTAAATCTATTCAATTAATGATGAAAATAACAGATTTTAATTTTTTTTTTCAATTTGCGTAGAAAAGAAGGAAAACCATTTAACAGACCTGCTTCTAGATGAAAATTAGGTTAATCTGTATAATCTCCCTGCATTTATAACAATACATGAAATATTATTATGTTGCTACAGTACGCATTCGTAATTTGGATGATAAACTGATTTTTACGATTTCCATAAAGTGTAAGTCTCTCACCAGTCATTAAACATTGGGAATAAAATAGTTTCTTAATAAAAAAGTGAGTTACTGAGAAGTAAGAAAATGAATAGAATTCATTGACCGTAACTCTGGCCCACAGTTATTCACTATCATATTTGCAGAGGAGGTAGGCCCGGCCTAAATATACCCTGACTTATTTTTACATTGTTTGCAAAACCCTGCAATTTCAAACTGCCAGTCATACCCAAAAGCCTACTCCTGAAATATTATGGTCCGTTGCTAGGCCGATTACTTAAGATCAAGAATTTATTAAGATTGATCGAGATGAGATGTATCACAACTTGGTCGACTGGTGAGCGAATCTGCTTGCAAGCGGGAAGACCCGGGTTCGAATCCCGCTGCCGACATGGTTGACACGGCTAGAAATACGGCATGGGACTTGGGTAAACAACCGAATAATTATCGAAGTAATTATCCGACCCAAGAATGGGCCAGAAGGTTCGTTCCTATAGCCTCATTCTATTCTATTCTATTCTATGATCGAGGCAGCAGAAAGAAGTGACTAACCTACTCTCAAATTCCATTCATTTTGGTCAATGTTTAATAACTGTATTATAACTTGACCTGCCGTGATCTCGTCGGTGTACCTCGTAGAAATGTAACCTTTTCCAGCCGCTGAATCAGCGATGTATTTTGAAGGAATCTTAAATGAATTTCATTGGAAGACATCAACTGTTTCTTTTCATTTATCCTTGTTTCTCGTGCAGATTCAGTGTGCGTCGTATCTCATGCACGCGAGTTTTCTTCTCAGCTTCTCTCTTCTTCTTATTTTTACCTACAATGTTTTCGAAGGAGCTCTGCAGAATTACCTCCTCCAGTCCGTGCTTCTATACCATTAATCATTCATCTAGTTAGTGTCACTCCTGTTTGCCTGCGCCTTTGCAATTTTGCTTTTTAATATTTTATTTCGAAGCTGTTTTCCCATTCTCATGCAGTGACAGTTTACCAAGATTGAACATACTATTTCATATACTGAAAATTAGGCTGACTAAAACATCGTTTCGCTCTGGCTATACAATATTTATTGATTCTTCACATGAACGACTCATCAGCATTCATTAAAAAATTTAGCGAAGTTAGTTTAAGTCTAAATAATACCAATCATTACTTGCCTAGAATTCGCCTTATTAGATCTGGTGCACTTATCGAGGACCTATTTGCTCAAAGCTGTAATCAGCTTTTAATTCAATTAGAAAGACGATTGATCAACTGAGTCTCGAATTTGTTTTGAAGTCACCATTGAAGATGTCATACACTCCGCAACTTATTCTAACTAAATTAAAAGTAGTATAAAGATGGAATTTGTGGCTCACTTCGACAGGCTGAAGTCCAGCAAATTATTATGGAAGTACGGAAATGCTTGAATCAAGGCGCTCCTTGAACATTTCATGTTGCTTGAACCTTTAAGCAAAATGAAATCTTCAAATTTATATTTACCAATAATATACAATGATAAAATATTAGGATTAGTCTCTATCTCTGAGAAAATAGTAATGATATTACAGAAAAGAGTTGTTAAAATGTTCTACATTGTTTACAAATAATAAGGCTTAATTTATTGTACAGATAAATCTTGCAATTTTATTGTGATAGTCAGTCTTGTCTGAGCAGAAGAGACTATTTTGAAATATTTCATTAAAATGTATTTATTTGTATTATGATTCAAATTATCATCTTGTAATGTAGGTACTACTAAATGAAAAAAAATTATAAGAAATGTATCATGACAAATTGAAAACTTTAAAAAAAGAATTGCTTGCTCTTCCTAAAATTTAAAAAAATCCTCATGTACTATTAACTGTACGCACCAACTTACACTGTTTAGGACTAAATAAGTAATCTAAATGAGGCAAATAACGTTATAAGGTCATTTTTGCACCTCATATAGATAGTTATAACAGCATGTGTAATTCGAAGAAACGTTTGCTGGATATTCGAGTCGTGTTTGCTAGTCGGCTGCTGCGTTGAAATCCAAGACATGTTCTGCATCTTTGAAGTCAGTCCTCTGAAAATGAAGCGGCGTGTGTGACGCTAATTGCATGTAACCAAAATACATGTTCACAACATTTGTGAGTGAGTTTCATAATTAGTTAAGCTAGGCACGTACAACCGATATGAATCACATGCACTGATTTTCAAAGCATTATTAAAATAAATTCTCTTATCTGTTGTACGAGTTCAATTTATTTAAGACTTTGGAGAAATTTTTTTTAGGGAAGTTGGTCCAGTTTTATAAAAACTTTATAACAAATTTTCGAGCTCCCAAATAAACAGTTGCTTCTTTTTTGAATGAACGAAAAACTTCCAGGCACTAGGGGCGGAATGTGAAGAAGCTGGCGTGTGCAAGGAAAGGTGTATTAAATCGCCCTTAAAGAGTAATGTTTTTAAATTATAAACTAATGCCCAATATATGTATACACACAATATTTATTTTTTGTAATTGAAAACATGTAAAGTAATGTATTGTAAAAACAAAGGAAGAAAAATGAGAAAGTGAAAGGCGTATGCAAATCAATGCGCTGATCATATTTCCGCGAACAGATTTTCTTTATAGATTGTTATGCACACTTCACCACTATGTAATTGTTATGCACACTTCACCACTATGTAATTGTAATGCACACTTCACCACTATGTAATTGTTATGCACATTTCACCACTATTTAATTGATGTGCATATATTTCCACTATTTAATTGTTTTGCTCAGTTTACCACAGTTTAACTGTTGAGTACACTTGGTGACAGTTTAATTGTAAAAGCACACTTTACTGCAGTTTACACACAGATTAATGGCTTTCCCAGAACGTGTTCCTTCACAAAAACTCGCTCAAAACCAGCAGCTGCCAATCCTTTAAAGAAGCTAAAAGTTTCAGGCACGGACCAAACTCGGAAATAATGTTTTCCTGGTATAGTTGGAATTTCCATGCAAAGTATCGCTTCTTTGTTATTATCATCACATTACTAACTCTTCTTTGAAAAATTCAAGAATTAAATTCTAATCTTACAATTTATAGTACACAACACGTATGGAAAAACCTTTTCTTCATGTTTCAAGTTTTTACGCCGCTAGTTCCACGCCGAAATAGAGTAACTTCCTTGCCTCACCAGAAGAAATAAGGTGCGGCCTTTGCTCGAATACCAGAGTCGACTATCGAATGTCCGAGAGCAAGCGCAACAGCCGCATTTCCCTCTGGGCTGAACGAGCTGTCGCCAAGTTTATCATGTCCCGCTGGCTGCAGGGAAGCTCCATTTGCCCGAGCATTGCAGGTGCGTTCTTTTTCTGTGCCTCAGCTGCACTAATGACAATATTATTTCACATTCTTCTTACAGAAAGCCTAATGTAAGGAATCAATATTTGTTGTCTGAGATGGGATCGTCAGGAACAATTTCAGTGAAATGAATTCATGGTTGTAATACGGTTTCCTAGCTACGACAATCTGTGTTCGTAATTTATAGATGCTCCAAAACGCAGAATAAATACTCGTTAGTTTTAGCAATGATGGCTATGCTGATTATATTGTTAGAGGCACACAGCTAAATATTTAATACTAACAGGTAAATTTCTAAACAAAAACGTTGAAAATATACATGCATTACCATATAATTAATGGTAACAGAAAGGAAATGCATGAGTAACTGCAATGACAATAAAAATAATTTGAAATCCTATTTTTCTTGCTCCCAAGCCCTAGAGCCCACAGACTGAAAGTAAGTTTAAATACTATGATAATATCACAATTTAGTATATATTCAAAGCAACTGTAATAAAACTTACCTAACTAATAGATAATGATACATAAAATGATTACTAATTACACTACAGAACAGCAGCTTCACTTACTACAGAAATGCTACTTAATAATATTCATGTAGAAATTGATATGCTTCGTGAAAACATTTAACGCTGAGTTAAGTTTCACACCTATAACGATTATAAAAGCGAAAAAACTCTCAACTTTTTTTCAATGCTTTTCATTCTCTGTTTGATCAGAGTGAATAGTCTCTAGGAGGTCCGTTGTTGATACTGAAGATCTCACATACTTTTCTGTTGCGTATTATAGCAGGGAGAGATTTATTCAGAACCTTCCGCACATCACATTATTCAACATTATTTAACACATCATCATTTCGACACATCACATTGTTTCGATACATCGAATTATTTCGATGCAACACATCATATTATTACAATACATCACATAATATCGATGCAACACACCACATTATTACAATACATCACATTATTTCAATGGAATGTTGGTCATTGCTCCGTCAATAGCTGGTCAGCAGTTCTTGCACCAGTTTTAATTCACACACTTCTGAAAACTTTATTTCGCTTCGTAGATGGTACATAGAAATATGACTCACAAATACAGTAACTTTTATCGAGATGAAGTAGTACAGATTGGAAATTATATTTTTCGAAATATTGACCACAAATAAAAATAATTAAGTTTATCTTCAAAACTTTTGTGTTGAAACTAAACTCAGAATCACAGCAATGAGAGAATAGTAAAGAATGAGGCGATAGGAACAAGCCTTTTGGCCCATTCTTTGGTCCGTACCCAAATCCCATGCCGTAATTCTAGCCGCCGATGGTCATACCTCCAGCTTGCATACCATACTAGCTTAGATACCTTTTCTTGCATCTGATTTTATTTAATAAAAACAAATCAGAGTAAGATCAAGAAGAAAAATACGTTTTTGTGCTCTGTGCTTCTCCTGAAGCTGCTTCAGTAAACTGCTGGTACATTAATCGCTTGCTTGGATTGTGAATATTTCAACCTCAAAGGCGCATTTGCTTTTGAAGTCAAAGCTACCGGCATTCAAGCCTCAGAGTTCAGTCTGTAGGAAACTAATACATGGATGAGTCACTAAACACAGATTTATAGTTCCATTGGAACTGTACTTTTACGAAAATAAATTTCTTCACAGTTGTTTAGCTCATCAAGTTATAGATAATAATAAATGTTCTTTGGTGTTTTTTTATTATGCGTTGTAAGAAGAAAGTGGAGATATCTCATTACGTTTTCAGTTCAACTTCTTGACATATACAAACGTTGTCAATGCATATACATCGATTTAATGTTTTTCTTTTCGAAGGACAATATTTTAATGGGAGGAATGCAACGACAGTAGTTAAAAACAAATGATTATATAGAATGGATATTTCACGAGCAATAACGTATCCAGGCCTTATTTCCGATATTAGTGTAGTGAGAAAACGGGGCAAAGAAATAAATTAAAGAGTAATGGGAAAGGGGAATATTAGTTACAGTATGCGCTCAGTCGCTATAACACTAAAAAATAAAATAAAAACCTTCACTCCTTATTGACGTGAACTAGCCGTTCGCTACTCAGTCCAGCTGCTTCTGTGGTTTACCATTGTCCCGTCAAAATGATGTTGTTTTCCCCTGCCACTCATACTTTTTGTAAGAAAAAGTTTGATTCAAGACCATGCTCCATTTAAAGCTCAGTTCAAAAATTATAAGCAGCAAGTACTCCCCATTCCAGGCTTTATATTTTAAACAAACATAATTTTATTATATGGTGTTCTATTACCTTCAAATTTTAGTATATTTTCTTGCATCAGAAGTATTCCTCACTTATGGGATCTTGCTGATGCCACCTACAAGATTCAAACAACACATGAGCCAGTAAAAAAATAACTGAGTGTAAATCCTACTGGCCTTTGTATTGATTTATCTCACAGGACCAGTACTGTGGAATTCATACCATACATTCAGAGCTAATGAAGTCATTAAGTTTCTGTCTTTTGAGAGGGTCACTAAATAACTATAACATATCAGCGTCTGAAGGCCTGTCATTTCTTTCTAGCTATTCAGAATTTCATCTAGAATACAGCTTGGAACGTAATTAGGGACCGAATTAAGATTATAATTGCTGTTTAGACATGAGCTGCATAAATGTATGAACCATCAAACGAACATGATCTCAAAGATGAGGAGTGCTTGTTACTGTGAATTATTCGTGGAACTTTTTAGAGTGCCTCTCTAAATGTGAGTCAAAAAATCTGTCATACAGTTTCATATTGAAATTTTTTTTTAACTTTTGCGCATGTTTGCTGTTACAGTTTGTATATCCTGGTGAACTTTCTTTTAACTGAAATAATATATGAAACTTTTTTAGGTCGATTAGCAACTACTTTCTGACTGCTATATATGCAGAGAATTGTGACCCTAATCTCAAGTGAACAGGTCTAGAAAAATGCCTTTTTCTGCAGTAGGTTTCAGATTTTCGAATTCGTTGCTACCAAAATATTCCTTGTTTTCACGACATAAGTTTCAAAAAACGGTTACTGCAAGAGCTGCCCTAGACAGAACCATAGCTGGGTGACCCAAGCTCTTCGAACGATGAGTAGTATGCCTGTACCAGAGCTTCAAAATAAGTACACGATGCGGCAACATAACTTCCTTTTTTCAAAGGAAATTCCTTTAAAAAAAAAGAAGTAATGTTGCTGCATCCTGTATAATAACTGGACCTGCCGTGACCTCGTCGGTGTACCTCGTAGAGATGTAACCTTTTCCAGCCGCTGAATCAGCGATGTATTTTGAAGGAATCTTAAATTAACTTCATTGGAAGACATCAACTGTTTCTTTTCATTTATCCTTGTTTCTCGTGCAGATTCAGTGTGCGTCGTATCTCATGCACACGAGTTTTCTTCTCAGCTTCTCTCTTCTTCTTATTTTTGCCTACGTTTTCTCGCTTCAAAATACTCTTTGAAAATTTTTATAGAGCACTTCAAGCCGAGATACTAAAATCTTATCTCCTTCTGGTGCCCTTTGTACAACATCTTTGTTGGATATAAATCTGGCGATCAGCTTCTTCAATAAGAACGATGATTAAGCAGTTAAATATTTAAAGGTGGAATAATGTTCGAAGAGTAAGGATATCCGAAGCATTCATTAGAAGTTCACTTATTATTCATCTTTTGAACTGCAACAATTTTATTGAGACCATTACTTATTTTGAAGATGTGATGGTTTTAGAATGTGTTAACCTTCGTGTCATACCTGAAAGCTGCTCGTCTGGTAGCAGGAACCGCTGTTAAATGCTCTATAGTTATTTCTATTACACGTACATGTTGCAATAAATACCCAGAATGTAAGAAATAATCTACTGATCGTACTTCTGCACACTTTGTTGAAAATTAATTGACTCTACTGTACGCACATTTTCTCCAGAGAACCAAAAAATGTTTTGCTTCTTTCCAAGCATTCTGAAACTTGTGTACTAGGCCCAGACCTAGTTATGTACTTGCAGCCCAGGCCTAGTTATGTACTTACAGCCCAGGCCTAGTTATGTACTTACAGCCCAGGCCTAGTTATGTACTAGCAGCCCAGACCTAGTTATGTACTAGCAACCCAGGCCTAGTTATATACTAGCAGCCCAGACCTAGTTATGTACTAGCAGCCTAGACTTAGTTATGTACTTGCAGCCCATGCCTAGTTATGTACTAGCCGCCCAGGCCTAGTTATGTACTAGCAGCCCAGGCCTAGTTATGTACTAGCAGCCCAGACCTAGTTATGTACTAGCAGCCCAGGCCTAGTTATGCGCTAGGAGCCCAGGCCTAGTTATGTACTAGCAGCTCAGGCCTAGTTATGTACTAGCAGCCCAGGCCTAGTTATGAGAATCTCTGAAAAATGCACAGTGCAAAGAGAGAAAATTGCCCATGATCTTCATTAGTAAAGAAAAGATCAAATAAAAGTACTCATTATATACACAACTGATAACGACGTAGTAAATTATATAATAATCCTTTCCTATATCTAGCGCATTCATTAATGACATGTTTTCTGGGAAGAGCTTCTGATGTAAACCTAAATTACAAGTTCCAAAATAATTAGAAACACTCATTTTTCTTTTCAATAAAGCGTTGGGGCTCATATCAGTTGTTAAAAACTAATACATGTCTCATCATGTGTGACAACGAGTACTGATAAGTTGTTAAATGCCTTGTAAAAACAGATTGAGAGTTTCCTCGATAAATTTAATGTTTACATATTTATACGAATTAACATTGAGAGTAATGATAATAAACATAGTTGACAAAATGACGTAGCGCCAATCAAGAAAATAGTTTGCAAAATATCATAAAAAACCCAAATCTTATGATAGTATACATAAAATAAATGAACAGTTTCCTAGGAAACATCAATACATGTTCAATCATTCCCTTCTGAGAATTTTCACCAATGTTATTGATTAGAACAATATTGCTTGGATAAAGCTTAATTTTATATGCGGAGTTAGATTTTTATTCTATCTGGGTAAGTACAGGCAATACCATTAATTGGTTAAATCCCGCTTTTCATGAATTTTAAATTCATCTTTTAGCCTTCTGATTTATTTATCTGAACCCAATATTTGGTTTGAAAAATACACATAGCAACTAGAAGTGATTGAAGGAATATTTTTTGCTTCAGTTATTGTACGTCAATGCATCGAAATAATTCCTAAGCTCACATTCGCTGTTTTGTATTGTACGTCAATACATCGAAATAATTCCTAAGCTCACATTCGCTGTTTTGTATTGTACGTCAATGCATCGAAATAATTCCTAAGCTCACATTCGCTGTTTTGTATTGTACGTCAATACATCGAAATAATTCCTAAGCTCACATTCGCTGTTTTGTATTGTACGTCAATACATCGAAATAATTCCTAAGCTCACATTCGCTGTTTTCACTAAACAAGCATCTGTAAAACTTTTATTTCAGTGGCTTCCAATAAATTGATACATCATAGTATTAATTGTTTAACTTCAACATTTTTTGGAAACTAGATGTACAAATTTAGCTCTTGTTGGGAAGTCTTGAAGCATCTTCAAATTGGGCAACTATTTCATTCTGATTACTAAATTTTGTTTAGTTTGAAAAACAAATGCCGGAAAACTTAAAACCTGAAGATACTCGAATTTAGTCAAAAGAAATAGAAAATTCTGCAAAAAAAAACTCTGAAATCATTCAGATTCCTCAGTTCATTCCACGTTTTTACTAACAAAATTACATGTGCAATAATTCGTGATGAAATCTTTTTCCGATGCCAACTTTGAGCATTCTGATCTACGTACATATCAATTCCTAGTCCTCGAGCATTAAAATAATCCATGGTCGAAGAGCTGATTTCTTTTCTTTCTAAAGTTCCTTAGTTTATATGCTAGAGCCAAGGACTACTATCCTTGGCTAGAGTGCTTATAGCATTGTGATGATGAGATTTCTCAACACATGAAATTAAATACCCAAAGGTAATTACGATGGTAAACTTTTGCTGCCAGCTTTCACGAATGAAACTAATAATGAACTGAAAATTCAGCATATTAGTAAAAATGAAGCGAAGAAGAATTCAATTCCGCGAATTTTGTAGCTCGTAATTTGAAGGACGAAAGACGGTAGAAAAGGAGATATTTTTTGCAGCAATGGAATATTCAAAGAAGCCATGGAACGTCAATGAATTCAGCTCAGGTATTTCTACTCTCCGCCATACGCCACCGACAGCGTTGTGCCGAGTCAGCACACAGCAAGAAACCAAGAAATTTAAACCCGGAATTTCTGTCATTCATTTTTGACCAGATATATATACTCGTATATAGGGCAAGTTTCTTTAACCGGTACCCATGTGACCTTTACAGTTGCCAGTTAATAAAAAATGACGTTATTTCGGGCGATTCCTTAAAAATGCATTAAAACGTTATTTAAACCTCCTATTATACCACCCAAGTAACCACGAACAATTCATAGAGACGGTAGATCTAAAAGGAAAACGATATCAATTGCAAGTGCTGATTAAAAGAAATTCTACTCTATATATATATATATATATATATATATATATATATATATATATATATATATATATATATATATATATATGTATACTGTGAGACATATTGAAGGGTTGTCATTTATGAATATTTTCATCACACGATTATCAATAACCCTGTATTTTGATTCCTATGAAAATGCAAGAAAACTTTAGGTCTTTGAGTCTGAGAACAAATTTATTATAATCTCACCATAATACAATAGTCAAGTAAGGTAGAAAAAAATTAAGGGATAACCTGTTAGTAATATATTGTGAAATTTCTTATTAAAATCCACTTATATAATCGACAGTATATCTCCTTCACTCTGTGTGTCCGTCCCATTAATTCATTTTTAAAACTGAAGAAAAATCATTGAAATGAAATCAGGACAGGTATACATGTATTCTAAGCATTGAGTTGTGGATACCAAACGCGCTAATTACTATAAAAAGATGCGACATTTTTCCCCGTTATTAGTCTTTTTTCCCAATACTGTCATGTTACTGGTGAATAAAATACAGAATGGAAAACTGTAAATATTTATGAAAAATATTCAGGTTCTCATAGTACCACATGTAATACTAAAAATGTATTTTATTTCAAAAATTCATAAATTTAACACTTTTAAACCGTGAAATTTCCAAGGCGACTATCTAGGCCATGTTTTCTGTAAGTAAGATAGAGAATGGAAGGTCTGTATATATTCATGAAAAATAGTCATTTTAAACCGAATAATTAGTAGTAAATCTTTAATACATTTGTCTGTATAATAATTTAAAATTGGTCAAATCTAGGCCGCAGAATTTCCACTGGAACTATCTAGTAGTATTTGTAATTAGACTAGTAGACCCATACGTGAAAATTCACGTGTTGCTTATAGGATATTTTCATTTGATTTACCAGTGGACGCGGGATTTGCGAAGGATTTTCCACATTGAAGGATGTACCTTCGGTATCCACAACACAATGCTTGCAATACACATTTACCCTATCGAATTTTCTCCTATCTAAATCCTTAATAACGTGACAGAGAGACGGACCAAGCAAGCAAGTAACAAACTGTGTATTATTATATAGTGGAATTTTCTTCAACTTTTATTTCTTGTTCATGTACTTTTTTTAATGTTTTTATAAAGTGAGGTTTCTAGTGCCACAAATCAGCCATAACCAGAATAACTCTCCACTAAATGTCTCATCAGGAGAATGATGAGTGGCTCAGAAGCTTAGAGCTGAGTTAGGCATCTGCTGCTTCTTATTTCTCCTTCGCAGTTAAAAGTATCGATGCTTATAACATCAGAAAAACTATAAAAGTTCCCACCTACATTATGAACACGCAGTTTCTAATGCATCACACAACTCAGTGTTACACTAAATAAATATCAAACTACTTGTAAGGCTTTTTATTTTGATGGTTCAAGATCAAATTATAGCTCTTTGAGAACCATACTCTGAAAAATTACCCTCAATAAAAAGCGATCTTTTTGTGAAGTTGAAAGAAGCTGAGCCATCCTGCAAGCTTAGCATCAAGCGCCTGGCTTCAAAAAGACTTCAAAATAAAAAAAACCTTTTAGCGAGAAGATTCTTGCATAATAAGCCCATAACTCGAGCTTCTAGAAGCGATCTCGTTACAACTTCGAAGTTTGCCACTGAGTGTCAATGTAATGCAAAGTCTATTGTCACGTTTTCGAAGTGGTCCATAAGTCGTTGTCAAGTCTGATCGAGTACTTCAGATGAAAATTGAGCATTTAGAAACTGTTTATGATCCATCGTCTCATGAAATATGTTTAACAGTATTTTTATATTATGTGACTACATTTAAATCATACCGTTTAAATACTATATATGTTTATACATTTTTGTTACGTAATAATTATGACATATTTTCCATTCTATTATCAAAATTTGAAAGATCTGACTTGTCCATATCGTTATGATCTCAGTGGGTAATGAATACCAATAAATAAGTATCTAAAATTGTTTCATAAAATTGTTAGAGACGTTTTGAATAAATTAACTCATTAATGCCGACTGGTAAGTTAACTTGCCACATAAAAAAGTTACATTATCTCAATACTGGCAAGGTTAGCTTTAGAAATGGAATGTAACATGAATGAGTTGAATACTGAACGTGTTCTGAGCAACTTACAACATCCTACTATGCCTCTTTCAATATTGTATTGACATTATATAATGTTTCTGATAATGCAATTTGACGTGGTTGTCGACTTTAATGGGTTAATTTGGAACAAGTTTGATACTACATAGTTAGCCCCATTTATGTACACTGTTCTGTAATGTGGCCATAATGACGCGTGAGGCAGACATGTAAACACAAGTTATGGAAACTGGGCTTTTCAAATCCACGAGCAAAAATAATTTTACAAAGTCATCATAACAATTGGGAGAACGGCAATTCCACAAGCAACAATTATTTTTTGAGATATACATACAGTCCAATAAAAAACATTTTAATCTGAAGTAAATTGTCTTTGATGAAATGTTCTTCAAGAAACAAACATTCTCGTGAATTCCTACTACTGAGTTTAATTCCGAATTGTCCTTTTGAAAAACATTTTTATCGTTTATTTCCAATCTTTAATTTTACATCTAAAACATTTCCCTGAGTCGGATCTTTCTACATTAGCGTCTCTATGAAACGATGTTAACAAGCTCGACAGCAGAATGAGTTCCTCGGAATGCAAATTATCTGCCTTATTTGAAGAGTTGAATGCCTCATTATTCTTGGCATATTACCTGTTGAACAGAGCACACAAGTCTCTCGACAGTCTTGAGTGAAACTCGAAGTAAGACGCAGAAACACAAGTTTCGTCTCGAATGCACCCATGAGTTCTAACCATTTTATTGGCTTAGTCCTTGAGAGCTCCTGGTCGTTTTTAGTCATGCCTGATGTTCAACGTTGGTGAGCGCATAAATTTTTTTCTGCCGATTCATATTTCAGTGACGTTGTTCGAAAGATGCTCTTCCTATGGAGGGTTCTAACCACTGAAATTAATTACTCAGTGGAACATCGTTTATCTTTCCCTGAGATCAATTCAGCATGATGAATTTTGTCTTCCACGTCGTGAACATTATGTTTGAACATTTCATATTCTCAATAATGCACTTTTCTTTGAAAACAATATGTTCGTCTGCTTGGTATATTGAACTAATATTAGAAGTTCTAAAATTTCAGACCATGATGCACGAGTACGAGCATCATTAACTGTTCTGGAGAGTGTTTAAGAAATATCGAGAGCTTCAATAATTCCCAGGCATTTTGGTAACACCTTTTCTGTTTATTATTTGAATATTTTTTCATTCGACAGACTAAAGATTCAACTCGATTCTCTGAACATAAAACGCTTATTTTTCAAGTTGTTTATCAGTTTTTTTATGTTATGCTACATGAAAACTTAGATTTCATCTGTTTTTAATGAGGTATCATGGAAGAAGTAATTTGTAGCAAATTACAATAATCAAATTTTATTACAATCAATTTTTATCAATTAATCAATCAATTATTACAATCAAATTTTTACAATAAGAGTTTAAATGATATGGAATCTAGGAGGTATTCACTAGATGATATTAATTGGATATACCTGGGCAGGTTTGAAGTGTAGTATAAGTCGCAAGAAATTCAAGTCTTGCTGTAGGGTACGTAAATTTGTACACAAAACATAAATGAGTTTCTAAGCTTTTTGGTGAATAGGACCTTACAATCTCAGTGTTGCAACGTTGTTTCCAAACAAGCATGTCAAGAAAAAAAAAGTTTTTTGACACGTTTCTTCCTTTCCTTCTTATGCTTCACAGGAAGAGTAGACAGGCAGTTAGTAAAGTTCTGACGGGCGATAGCGTCAAACAATTTCTTTGAACAGGTCTCTTAACAATCAGAACATGTTCTTCATTTGATCTGAACTGTCATCATCTTCTTTTCAGTTTCTGTTCTTACGTATTCATGTACAGCTGGCAAATAGAGCAGGTGTTCGTCTATTCCTTAGCCTTAACTGGTAATTATTGAATCTGTGTTTCATTACCGTTCATTTTTCCTTAATAGTTAAGTAGATGAAGATTGAATGTTTCTACCTGTAAGGATCTTCGTATCTGAGAGACATCCCACTTCATTCGTCCAAAATAACAATTTTTGTTTTGCAAGCGAGGCTTTTGTGCATTTCTATGTAAAAGCATTTTTAAATATACATGGCGCGTATGTCATACATGAGTTACTGCTGTCAAAGAAGAGTTATTATGTCAGTAGATGGGTCATTGATGTGATTACTTAGCTATTAAAAATGTGGAAACTTCTCAGTCAATATTTTTTCCATACGCGTTCTCAACATTATAAACACTTGCATAACAAGCGTTAACTGAGTTCATGCTCTCCATATGAGCGTCACAGAAGAAAGATTTATTGTTCTATAAAATATCACTCCAGCATTGTACGACACATTCATATTTGATCGTTAACAGTATGTGTTCGTTCTGATAAGTATTTAAATGTAATTTTCGTAAGATAGAATTCCGTAAAACGATGAAAAATAGATTGAAAATAGGGAAGAATTCCTAGGTCTATAATTTATAATCAAAATGTATCCTAGTGTCGTGTATTAACCTAGTGCCCTATGCATAAAATGTTAACTTGCAACTGTTCAGATAATTCTCATGTTTTCCCCACTTTTCATGTTCCACTTCAGAAATCATGAACTGCATAAAGAATGTTTTGAAAGTATGTTCAATCATTTTTGCATGAATATCGGGTACCTCATAATTAATACTTCACTAAAAAATCCCAAGATTTTCCAGTATATAATTGAAGAAGTTTTTTCATCTGGATTTTGGCTGTTGTTACGGTTGATAAAGCCTTGAAAATTCGTCACGATCACTCAATTCTGTGGTGAACCGTCCTTACCGAGTCACGTGGGCTGATCAAAATGAGGACACAAAGTTTGTGGTGGCACTTCTTCGCGCTAGAACATGGACAATAACTCGTGAATCTGAAGTCTCTTCAAAGAAAGGAAATTCTAGTTCAGCACGTAAATTGAGATTGGAAAAACTTTATTCGAGTGGTTTGAAACTTTATTCGATCGATTTCATCGACGTCGTACGTATGTACACATATTTAAAGTAAAATAGAATAGAATAGAATAAAATAGAATGAGGCTATAGGAACGAACCTTCTGGCCCATTCTTGGATCGGATAATTACTTCAATAATTATTCGGTTGTTTACCCAAGTCCCATGCCGTATTTCTAGCCGCGTCAACCATGTCGGCAGCGGGATTCGAACCCGGGTCTTCCCGCTCGCAAGCAGATTCGCTCACCAGTCGACCAAGCTGGTGATACAAATGATTGTAATAATAAATAATAGTATTGAAATAAACGTTATTCATTCTCAATATTTTTTATTCGATAGAAGAAAGCATGGTGCAGCAAATAAAAGCAAGTTGTAATCTTAACTAAACTCAAATCCAGAAGCAACAATTTACCTAGTTGGTTACTATCTTACACTATCATAGCTGTTTTGGGTATCTTTACTCTTTTTACCCCATTTTGATTCTACATTGCATGATGGCAGTATTCAATCATCCCAAATGAAAGAATTAAACATGTAGAAAATATGTCACACATTTTTCTTCTTGTTGGAAATTCTGAATGATATTAAAAAGTAAATTTGTGCTTCATAGTTTTATTTTTTCATCGTGCATCAAAACTACTCAGAAATAAGACATTGATTTATTCACTTGTAGAACATTGACGATCATAAAGTTGTTGATAATTTGAACTAGTTTGTGAACAGTAACATTTATGTTCGCATGTACTAAAAAAATATAATTTTGTTACATTTTTTTTCGAAAACGACGTGTTTTCTGTTTTTTATAACTTCTACTGATTTTATAGTTTAGCCATTTCGGCAATATTCTTCATAGATTAAAAGGAAAAAATGAGTTCATAGGAATCGACACAGCAATAAGCTCAAGAAATTAACTAACGAATAGCTTTAGGAAATAAAAAATAAAATTCAATTACTGAACTCAACATCAGAGAATGATGCAGAAATAGAAATTGACAAGGAAGTATAACGGACTCAAAACTGAATGAAATTTATTTCCATTACATATATATCACTGCAATAATATTCTTGTTTAAATCCCCATAGTTTACCACAGGATAAAACGTTAAAAAATTATTGCCTCGCTAAGAAAATTTAGAATTTCTGTTGACTTCAGGTAAAGGCCCTCAATTGTGCCTATCAGTTATTGTTGTTTTAAGCAGAGAATTATAAAGCATGTGGTCGAATTTATATAGATTGCTGTATTTTTAAATAAATCGTTCCGTTCCATGGGAATTAAGAAATATATTATCGACAATTACGAACACGCAGTAAGTTTATCCGGACTTGAAATTTTGAAGATGTGGACGGGCGGTAGCTGATGGGTTTCAATGATATTGTACAAAGTTTGGTTGAGCTTTCCATTTCCATTTTAAAACTTCTATTCAGTCAACAAATTGCGTATTTGACGAGACTTAATGGATTTCTCGCTATTGCAGGAAGTTCTTCGTGCATACAACATGATTTGCTCGAGAATGTCTGGAGCGATGAAGGCGAAAGAACGATAGACCAACTATAATTCCAGTGAAATTAGAATTCTTTTCTAGTGTTATTGGGTTGCCAGCAGTGCTGATGAATGACGCTTTCATTTAGCTTAGAAATGGATGTGAGAATCAAACTTGAAAACATTCAAAACGTCTCAACCCTAGAACTTGTGTTAGTTTGGAGAAGATGTGTATGATGTGGAAACTACATCGTAAGGTAAATTTACAGCAAAGTAGAAATTCAAGTACGAAGTTTTTCGACTAACCCTGTGTTTCAACATTAATAACTAACATATGAATACCATAGAAAGAAAATTGGAATGATTATTGAGCTTTTGTCAATCACCGGTTTGCAAATTTATGTTGCTAATGCAAGTATTTTCAACAATTTGATTCAACACGTCATGTCGCCTGTTTCCTGCCTGGTTTAGCCTAAAATAATAAAACAAAGAACTTAGCTCCATATACAGCTTCCACCAGCTTGGTCGACTGGTGAGCGAACCCGCTTGCAATGCGGAAAGAGGCCCGCTGCCACCGTGTTCGGTTTGTGTATGACCATCGGCGGCTAGAATTGCGGCATGGAACTTGAGTACTAACCCAAGAATGAGCCAAAAGGCTCTTTCCTGTCTCCTAATTTTATTCTATTCTACTCCCAGGCTCAATACTTTAACCTAACATTCTCTCATTCACCTTTGTCCCAAACCTGTCTCATAATTTAAGGAACAGCCAGCCATTCGTCATTTCTCTTTTTTCTACAGTTTCTTAGACCCAATTCGTAGATTTGACCTTATACTCTTCATTTGCAGTCATTGTTTTTGTTTTTTGTTATCAAATCTTTTACCTGTTCGCCTCACCATTTACTTTCTTTTTGTCTATTTATGTTCGAATGACGTATTACATCCGAATAACTTTTTCTTTTGTTTCCTCAATCCTTAGAATTTTTTCAGTTCAATTTAGAATAGAATAGAATAGAATAGAATAGAATGAGGCTATAGGAACGAACCTTCTGGCCCATTCTTGGGTCGGATAATCACTTCGATAATTATTCGGTTACCCAAGTCCTATGCCGTAATTCTAGCCGCGTCAACCATGGCGGCAGCGGTATTCGAACCCGGGTCTTCCCGCTCGCAAGCGGATTCGCTCACCAGTCGACCAAGCTGGCGATTTCGACCAAGCTGGCGATACGTTTTTGACGTATGCAATCTGACCACTGGTCAGAATAGAATAGAAATAGAGCTTAATATGTTCGAAATAGAAATAGAGCTTAATATGTTCTCATTCACTGAGACTCACAGGCACGTGACATGTATTCATCGTTGTTGACCTTTATTAACCTCTAACTCTCTTTGCATTGAATAACTTCATTAATTCCTCCATTTAATAAAAACCATAATGCTTCAAATGAGGTTACTCTAATAGCTTAGTCATGCATAATTTTTGCAGGTGATATTCTCGTTACTACCAGACAAATGAAAGTATAATACTAACATCTCACAAATCCAACAATGTAGTAAATGATAAATGATTTCTCTCCCTTCCTACATGTAAGCCATTATTGTGCTACACATTAATACTTCATTTACGTTGAGTCGTTTGTGCATAATTTCTCAATAATTAACATCTTTAATACTGAACTAGTATGAACGAAACTGGTTTTCATTGACCATCGATTGAAAGTAAATTGATTTAGTTAACCAGTCTGTTAACAGGATCTTCTACTTCTCAAACAACTTCTTGAAATTAATTCACCTAATATGAGCGTCTCAAAATTGCAAGAATCATTTATTGGCGTACAATGTCCATAACAACTTGATCTTGTAATCTGTTTTTTTTAATTACCTTAAACTACTAAGGTTTGATTCCTTCAGGAAGTTCTGCGAGTTCAGTCAATTCCCTCTGAAAATTATTTCTCGATATTAATAACGCATTTCTGCAGCTGGTTATTGAACATTAATAAACATATTCAGTTCTGGTATTAACTCTCAATCCAGAATCCCGCATACCTCATATTTTGATCCCAACTGAGCAATTGGTTATACCCTCACTGGTGGGCACAGCTACGCTTTCCATCGGTTTGCAAGTTCTCAACACAAACATTATTATTATCATTATTATTATTATTATTATTATTATTATATTCATGGTTTAACTACTGCTGCTTAACACAACCATCGTGTCTCTCACATCATAAAGAAAACCATGCAACTATCTATCAACTTTAGTCAACACACATACGAGTGTCCTTTTTCATGTCTTCTACCAGTTTTACTTTCTTTTTTGACTCGCTGCAACGATACATGAGTTTATACGAGTAAGTGATCCAATCTTAAGGTACAAAGCAGCTTGAAATTTCAATGTCGTATGCAGCCTTATTTTGTTAGAGGAATCAGATGCAGAACAAGACAACTTAAAGCAACACACTTTGTCCTTTTCGTCAGGCCTTGCAACTTTCAGGGTACATAATTTTCAATTTTATTTCTTTTGAAGCGCAAGAACGAGCCATAACCTGACTAGAGCCATTACCGCTTAATATCTGGAGCGAAAGACGACTCGTTATTCGAGATACTAAAATGAAACCCATTTGACTGAAAGGTGTTTCAGTTTGAGCAATGAGACGCTTTTGAGACCAATGAACAGGTGTTTTAATTAAATTTTTGCTCCCTCACACGGAACTCAGTTTTAATCAGAGTTGTGAATTATATATTCTGACGAGGCAATGCAACCAGCGGTCAGCTTTTTAATATCAACGCTTTGCCTGTCACGATACGAAATTTTTTTTTTTGTTCCGAACGCCTCAAAAATTTCAGTTTCTTGAGAACTGAAATCAGGTGTTTTGTATTTTATATGATATTTTATCTAAACGTGATTCCTGACATGGTATGACACTTTATAATACTTGTCTAAATGTTAATGTTTCTGTAGTTCTCAGAATTTTAATTTAGCTCAATAATATATTGTATTTTGTATACTCGAGACTTCCAAACTGATGTTTTCTAAATTTGTCCATTGCATTATGTAGCAGCAAGTTTATCCAGCCAAAATACGTCTGAAATCGAAGAGCACCACCTAGTTGATACACACAAAAAAGTCTATGTAGATGTTGGCGTAGATAACCATCAATTTAAATGGAAATTTAACTTCACTGAGTGAATTGACTGAGCTTATCGCCATCTCAGGCTCTCAATCACTGTATGACGATTTCTTGGTTCGGATATAAGAAAAGGTTCGTTGTCTCAAAACGTGTAATTTTTTTAAATTTTGTTTAATCGACAAGAATTTAAGTTGAATTGAGCTATATATTTTACGTACCAGTTACGCTAGAACTTTTTTCATTAATATATAGGTTTGAAATACGATCAAAAATATTTTAACTTTGCATCACTTCAGAGTCAATGAAGAATTACTCCTGCATTGCGTTTTAAAATGTTTTGCATTCGTGACTCCTGAGAGGTAAACAGATATCAAAGCAAATATACAGATTCTTCTGATGTACGTAACCTTTTTCGTCGAGTAAATGAAAAGGCTGACATTCTTGAGATTTAATTCAAGCAAAATTTTACTCAATTTGTCCTATATTTATTCCAAGAAGCTTAACGGAATCAATGAACTTTTGGTGTCAGCTTTAGAAGTTCACTCAAATGTAATAATGACTTAGGATTACCATACCCGGCTGGCCACTTAGTAATTGCATCAAATTACTGAACTCTTGGACTTTGGAGGGTAATTTACATACAATTTAGACCTCACACGCTGCATCAGCCTCTGACATCTTAGTTCCTTTAGATACTCTGAAACTCCATTTTTAGTAGTTTCTTACCAAAGACAGTTCTGTATAATTTATTCGTACTGAAAAGCAGTGTTATGCGCCTCTATTTCTGTACAACTAAGTAAATTTCTGTACATCTAATTAAATTAAATCTGACTGGATTTTCATTCCTCCTGTCTTTTGAATTGTTTAACTCCGATCTAATTTTATGATTTTGTTATATCAATGCTAACCACAAATTTGAAACGAAAGAATCATATTATAATTATTTTGTCGGATGGGGTTGAAGTAGTTTTTTGACTTGTTTTCATACTTTGCAGATTTTGTGAGAATAATGGTTAACTTAACTCATTACTAAACATCCCGCTAAGTCATGGCTTTACTTTCAAGATTCTCCTTTTTGAAATTCTTGGCTAAGTCATAAAAAGTAGAAGTTCAATTTCGATAGAAAAGTGAAGATGCCAGTCATTAGCTTCTAGGGGATTGTATTGCAGTCAAGACTGAACTTAAAAATTTCTGACAAAATTACAAGCTTGAAAGGACAAGACTACGAAATCCGAAAAAACAAAAAATTCTGATAAAACAATTCTCATCCTCATTTTTGATACGATAAAGAGCATGGAATGTAAGCTCCTTAGCCCAGCGAACACATTTATTTTGTTAGGTATAGCCAGGGAAGAACTACTAATTGAATTCTGGCTGATTTTGAAGAACTGAAACCGTCGAACAAAATTTTTTTGTAATTGATGAAAAAAGTTTCGGAGTATACTTGACAACAACAGCCTCCATCTTAGCTTTATTTCATCTACCAGCATGCTCACGAAGTAATGGAGGTCCTGTACGATTATATACAAGGAATGTTGTTATCGTCTTAGAAGTCTAAATAGTTTATTCCTATGCATACATGCTCATTTAGAGTGAAAGTTTCCCTCCTCAGCTAACAGAATATGTTCTTCATTCAAATGAATGCTTGCCCAGGACTTGCGCTCGTCATAAACAAAAAAGTTAAACAATGAATGGAAGGAAGTATGAAGAAAGAACTATAATCCATGTAGCAAAAATATGGATAAGATCTCAACGTTTTGTGTTCCTATAGTTTTTCGAATCTGCAAGAAAAGATCAAAAACAAGGCCTACGGCACGCTTTTTCAACGATACACAAAAGTTTCATGTCGTTTTAACTAAACGTGTCCTACTACTGCACCAACAAATTATGGTGCACTCTTCATTACCATATGCTTTATTATAGAGTACACACTGTAAATATATATGTGAAAGGTATGAAAAGTATTGAAAGTTAAATTCAATAGCTTCAATACAGCCTTGGATTGTTCTTATTTTATTTTGAAACACCAGAACTTAAACGTTACTGCTGGTGAAAATGTATCCAGGTGAGCAGTGTCTTCCACGACACCCTCATCTTCTCTGAGAGAATTGTAGAATAACTTTAGAAAATTTAGCAGAACTTTTAGAGTGAAAATTTGACCGAATGTGTGAAAACTTTTAATGACACACGAGCATAATACATTCGATTGAAATTAATACACGAATTATCCTTGATGAGTAAAAGCTCAAGCTTACATATATGCTTTAACTTTACTCCCAACATTTTTTACATACGTTATGTATTTGACATTCGTTCATTGTAATTCCCGTACGGATTTTTCTTCGATACATCAGATGGTTTAAAATTATAGTACATATGAGTCAACATTAGTATCTGGCAAGGCTTAGCAGTTTGCACTGCCAGCTCTCATGACCTGAGATGCTGGGCTGACAGTCCCAAGCATTGCTTCACTCGCATCACGTAGGAGATGTAAACATAGGAATACCACTGCACTTGCGTATATACATACATAGTAGGTTTCCAAAAATTTGAGACGCAAATAATGTTGTTAATTAAAATCACTAAAGTTTATCTTACGCAGGGAAAACTAAATGCCCAATAGGATAAATCTGCATAAATTGTTTTGAAATTTCAAAATCAAATTGTCACCGATATCAAGTCGACGAGGAATGAAATTACGACGATTTATTTTTAACTGAATAAACTTTTTTAGAATGTTACACTCAAATCAAAATTGAGGGTGCTTTTAAAAGGGGATTCCTATTACTGCCCTCGGTTACCCTCGAATAGCCTGGATTCCTCTACCAGGTTCAGTATGAATGCAATCATCCGTTGGGGTGGACAATAAAAAACTATGACGGGGCTGGCAGTATCTCTCATCTCTCCTTTAAAACTGAGCGTGTCAAATAAATTACATGCAAAACCTTGCAGTTTAGAGGAGGGATATTGAGGTGCTGCAGTCATGATCTCATTTTCTTCATTGGAATAGTTGTGCATTGAACTGCTCTACTACAGCTTTTTCGTGCGTGCAATTTGTAATTTTTCTCTGGTGTGACGACTGTTAACTTCCAGCTTAAAAGAAGGAATTTCTGAATTTGAGTAGCTTGTTTTATGACTATGTCTCATATTTTTGATAGTTTTCGTTTGTCATAAACTGTTCGACGATAATTTTCACCAAACTGTTCGAGTTCAGGGCTTTTATATCATCCTCTTGTGCCGGTGCTCAGTAGACGATAAATTCGTTTATGTTGTTTGGCCAAGTGGATCTCACCGCAATATATGGGATTAAAACCCTCAAGAACTTGTTCGAAGTTCAGGCAAAGACGAAGCTTCTTTCCTCCCAGTAATGCGTTTACGTCAATCGATTGCATCGATTCTTTTCATCAGGACAAAAAGCTTTTGTGAGCTTGAATCCAAGAATTGCCTTCCCGGATCATTGAGATGAGCATTTTTAACAGAACTTAGCTTTTAAAAGAGCCAAATTGTCAGAACGCTTGACGTTTACCTAGACCTTAAGAACGTTTGATACACAAAACCTACCACAATTTCATGGTATAGCAATGTTAATGCACGCAGTACAGATAAGGAACTGAATTGTAAGTAATTTTAAGCATATGACTCAGGTGGTGTGATGACTGTCACTCAGCTTTATAGTAACTAGTACATTTCTGACCTGATGAAGCGAAACTTCATTCGTGGTGAATTGCAAAAGCACGAGTAGAATGAGATTGTGAAGCATTTTCTGAAACACTATGCTATCATTGTTTCGTTTACAGAAAAATATAACATTTATCATTGTACATTTTAGTAATGATTTAAAATGTTTTTAACAGACATTCTTTGTTGTTAAAATCAACTGATATAAACTCACAGTTTTTCTTCATGCGACCTGTCAGTTTTGACAAGTCATCTACTTTTATAAAATGAACTTCACGGAATCTGCAAAGTCTTGTTTGCTTTTGCGGTTGAATTTTTTCCTAATTGAAAAACAAAAATTATTTTTAAACCGTGCATTTGAAAGTCCCTTGTATTGTGCGCATCAGAATGCCCACAAAACATTTTCCTCATTTAACTCTCTAAATGCCTTTATAGAGTTGCTAGTAACCTGTGTGAACAGTTTCTGTCGTTTTTGTTAAGTCACAATGAAGTCTTTTCGTTGCTACAGTCGAGAAATAACTTGCAAATATGTTTTCGTTCGTCAAATGAATGTTCAGATATTATATACCGTGATATATCTTCGTTTCATTTTCGTTTATTAAGATCTCTATATGTTCTTATCCTCAGAGCTATTTGAATTATAGAGAAATTATTTGAATTTAAAGAGTAATCATTGAAATTATCGAATCATTAATTTGTTCGCCACGCCAGGCATGTGTTTCATGCAGTCTATACGTTGACATATTTTTGATTCGGTGTCAAGTTGAATCAGCTTGGTCGACTGGTGAGCGAATCTGCTTGCTAGCGGAAAGACCCGGGTTCGAATCCCACTGCCGACATGGTTGACGCAGCTAGAAATACGGCATGGGACTTGGGTAAAACAACCGAATAATTATCGAAGTAATTATCCGACCCAAGAATGGGCCAGATGGTTCGTTTCTATAGCCTCATTCTATTCTATTCTATTCTAAACAGCACCTCAAAACATTTGTAAAACACAGAATTTCTACTGTAATTAAGAATGTTATCGAAATTATGTTTGTCAAGTCGCTTGATTATTCTTTATAACACACCAATCCTTCATTGTGTATCATGAAAAGTAAATCTAAATTGTCTGTTCGTCATTGTATGCCTCTGTCTCAGTACATAAAATATTTGACTTCTTCTATGCTTTCTGCTAAAACTAAAGCCGCATCTGAAGCCTTGAATTTGTTTAAACGAGCCTTCGTTGATAGTTCATAGCTGTAAATCTAGAGTGTTGCTTAGTTTGTTAAAAAAACACTGGTATACAGAGAATCTGGAGAGCCATTCTCAAGACTTTCAATAGATTGACGCCGTGGCAAACTTCAAATCATCTTAGGAGCCCTTAGCTAAGCTGAAGCCTTTTCCAGAAGTTGAATCAATGTTCTGTCATTGTTTGTTCCCGTGGTGCTTATCATAACGGAATAAACTCCATGATGACTTACAATAAAACTTTGAAAACAATAAGTCGTTGTTCAAAGTCCTGTTCTCAAACCTTCTGAGTAATAGTTAGTGAAGGTTAGTTGAGACAAAGTTAGCAGTGTAGTTTCATACAGGGTGTGAAGAATCCCGTGTATGATTATGAACTAATAACTGATGTTCTATGCAAATAAACAAATATCGTTAGCTCTATAATTAGCCATATTGATTGCATTGTTTTAGTAGATAATGATAATTGGTTGCTTTAATATTGTGGGAGCGTCAGTAAAATGTTTTCATTTCATCGAATTGGGTTCATAGATTCACTGTATCATTTAGTACAGTTGATGGCAAATCATAAAGTAATTACTATTCCCCCATACTGAAAACTTTAAAGATGGAGCACAGATGCAAAAATTATAAGGTATTATTCTACCCAAGATTAATAGACGCTGAAAAACAAGAATTTTCCTTAAGGGGATATCACTCTAATTCAATTAATTCTATGAGATTTCCTAAGATTGTCCAGACCTTTGAATGTAGCTCACCACTGAGGAACCGAGGGAAGAGTGAGAATGTGATTGAAATTTTCTATCACAATTTTCAATTTCTACCCTCATGGAAAGAAATTGTGATGGACGTACAGAAGTAAAATAACTATCAAAATCGGTGCTACAAATGTTGACCAAACGTTGATCTCTATCAAATGCTCTCGACCAAAAACAAAAAGGAAAAAGGAAAGAATTAAGTGCAACGGCATGTGAATTTGGCAAGCACCAATCGGAAATATAAAAAAAATCAGAAAAAGATACCTCAACGTTATTCAGAGCCTTGAAATATTTTCCCATTCTTAGGTTAATAACACACGATTAGCATGCGGGGAAACTTCAAATTTCATCTACATGGAGGAGTGTCTAATATTTTTCATACGCATTTTCCTAATAAAAAGGTTGTTAAGCTTTGTCTGACCATACGGGTAGTTCTTTTGAATTTATGAAGCCTAGGTGGCAGAGCAGTCAAAGCATAATGTTGTTTAGAATTGAGGGTCCGTGGTTGTTGCTGTCATGCGCGTAGTTGAGTTATTATTATGAATAAGGCGTCTGTGGTTGCTGCTGTCATGCGTGTAGTTGAGTTATTATTATGAATAAGGCGTCCGTGGTTGTTGCTGTCATGCGCGTAG